>RJWJ010016006.1:0-35115 GCA_004363605.1 Indri indri
ATATATATATATTCTCTTACATTTTGAAGTTATTTTTGTATTTATTATTTAATTCACTTGGAATAATTTTTTATTATATGATGAGCTTGGCTTAATTTGATATTATTTTTTTGTATTGTAACAAATTATGCCAGCGATGTTAGTTGAACAGTCTTCTTTCTCCAGTCCTCTACACTGCCGACCCATTTACACACTGAGTTCTCAGCCATGCAAAATAATGTGTCTAGATTTGATTTTGTTATGCTGGTTTGTTTTTCCTTTACCACGGTATTTTAATTTCTATCACTTACTGATACATCTTGATCTCTAATAAAGTAGGACACACACCTTGACCTTATTCAAAATCATTTTATTATTAGCACTTTACTTTTCACTTATCATTTATAACTAGCTTTTCAATTTTCTTTGGTTGTAATCTTATTGAATTTATAGAAAATTTAGGAAGAATTGACATTTCTAAAATATAATCATCCTGCTCACGAATGTAGTGTATCTGTCCTTTTACTTTTATCCCCTTTCAATAGTGTTAATTTTCTTCAGAAGCACATTCACATTTATTTTAGATAGTTTCATCATTATTTTAACTTTGAGACAAATTACATATTTTTAAACCTTTGAAAATATAATTTTTTATAATTATATCTTCAACATTGGTAAATTCTTAGAATAAATCTCTAGAGGAGATAATCATCATGTCTACAGATAATGATATTTGACTTTTTATCTTTCTAATATTCATATATTTTATTCATTTTTCTTGCCTCAGTTCACTGAAAGAACATCTAGTATGATAAGTGCAAGTTAAAATAATAGTAGTGGCTATTATTGTTTCATTCCTGATTCTTTAAGAAAATGTGCTTAAAGAGCTCACCATAAAGATAAAAATTGCTGATTAATTTTAAATTCCATCAGTTTGTGTACATTTCCTTCTAATTTAAATTTTTAAAGTTTTTTTAAATATAAACATATTAAATGCTATCAATTTTTCCACATTTTAAATAATAATTTTTTTTTATTTCCAATGTTAAACTATCTTGGCAAAAATAAAATATATCTACATATAAACATACAGTCATAGTGTTGGTTTTGATTTGATGACACTTTAAGGTTTTCTGCATATATATTCATGAGTGATATTTTTAAATAATATTCTTCTGAATGCCGCCATGGCTAATTTTATTTGTCAACTTGACTGGGCTACCGGTTGCCAAGATATTTAGTCAAACATTGTTCTGAGTGTGTCTGAGAGGGTGTTTATGGATAAGATTAACATTTAAATCTGTAGACCGAGTAAAGCAGATTGTTCTCTGTAATGTGGGTGGGCTTCATTCAATCAGATTCAGGCCTGAGTAGAACAAAAAGGCTGACCCTTCCCTGAGTAGGCGAGAATTCCTCCCGCCTGACTGCCTTCAAACTGAGACCTTAGCTTTTTCAGACCTTCACTCTTGAACTGAAACATCAGTTTTTCCTGGGTCTGTCCTGAGCTTTCTAGCCTTCAGGGCAGGCAGGAACTGAACCATTGATACTCCTGGTTCTCAGGCCTTTGAGCTCAGGCTGGAACTTAAGTCATTGGCTTTCCTGGGTCTCCAGCTCGCTGACTCACCCTGTAGATCTTGGAACTTGTAGTTGCTACACACACACACACACCCACACACACACACACACACACACACACACAAACACACACACACTATTGGTTCTATTTCTCTAGAGAAACCTGACTAATAAATATACTAGCCTTGTCCAATTTGGGTATAGAATTATCTAGCCTTATAAAACTAATCAGGAGGAATTTTTTCTCTCTTTTCACACAACAGAATAGTTTGCATAATATAAGAATTGTTTTGCCTATTCGTGGCACTGTAAATAGAGCAATCTGGGCCTTGGGTATTCTTTCAAAACTGATTCACTTTCCTTAGATGCCAATACAGTAACAGAAATGGACATTCTGAAAAACCTCCCCAACTTAATTACTGAGCAGTACTCAGGTTTTGTTTTGTTTTGTTTTAATATTCATCTCATCTATGTTTTCAAAGAAGTTTTTTCTTTACTTAATATCTTCTTTGCTAACTTTTACCTTTTCTAACTAGATATGACCTATCTAATATGTATCGTTAGGGACTTTTCTCACTTTTTCTGATCAACCTGCTAGAGGCTTCTCTGTGTAGTCTTTTCAAACAACATAACAGTAGTACTATTTTTTCTTTTTAATTTATGAATCAAATTAAAATTATTCAGTTAATATCTACCAGTGTCTTTATTTACTGCTGTTTCTTATGGAATATTTCATTGTTTTTTACTTTTTATAACTTCTTAAATTGGATAACTATCACGATAAGCACTTAAGATAAAAGTTCCTTGAAGTACATTTTGTAATATATTACTTCCATTATCTTTTTCTTTGATTAAATTTATTAATTTTCTCCTAGGATATGTATTACTTAATCCAAGACCTATTTAGAAGAAACTTTTATAATTCTTGAATATAAGAGTTTATTTAAATTATCTCTGGTTTCTAAACATTTAATTGAATTATAGACAGCATAATCTTATGGCACGTTTCTTTAAATCTATTGTGCTTTTATTTAGTGCTACATGTTTCACTAAAAACAAAACATTTCATGTATGAGTTAGAAAAAAATGTTAACCATAATTTGGGAGTACTGTGTTCTAGAATATCTGTTCAAAATTTCTATATATCCTTCCTATTATTCTGTGTATTTAACCATTCTTATTTTCTTTTTTGAGAAACCCTCATCCATTTCTCCATTGTGGTGATGGATTTAATCATTTTTTCTTGAAATTTCTCCTTGCTTATGTATATTTTTGCTTTACAGATTTTAAAGCTACATTATTAGACATATAACAGTTTAGAAGTCTTATTTCTTTTGGTGAATTGATTGTTAATCTTTATGTTACCATTTTATCCTTAATAGATCTTTATTGTCATGAAGTCTATTAGTTTGTTATTAATATATCAACATCATTTAGGTGGTTAATATACATATGGTATTCCTTTTCCTATAGTTTTGTTTTCAAACTCCCTATATCTTACATTTTAAGTTTAGATATTTTTAAAAGCATAAAATAACAGGATTAGAATCCAAGAATCTCAAATACTGATTTTAAGAGATATGAATTATAATAAAAATATTGATTAATATATTCACAGAAAGAAAAGCTGAATTGTGTCGTTTTCTAGGACACTTAAACTGATGCTTTTATCTTGGAAACTCCCCCTCCTGCATAAATAATGTAGAGTCATACCTAAAGCCTATAACAGAGAGATGTGTAAATGTAAACTTTTATAAGATACTTTGTTTTATTTTTTCCAATCTGATACAAAGTAACTTTCTTATTGTCCTTTCTCTTCCATTGTTCTGGAGCTGTACACCCTTCAAGGATCCATGCTTAATACAGAAGTCTCATTTCCTGTGTTCCGAGGCCCGCCCTTCACTGAGCAGCGATGCTGTAGAAAGCCTTGGAGTCAACATACACAAGATCTCCCAGTGTCCACCCACTTCAGATTTCATTTGCCTTCTGATTTCAGCATCCTCTTCTTTTATGGTCTTGGATATTTCCTTACCACTGCTTTGATGCATTTCTTTCAGTACATTTTGGTATTTAATGTTTTCCAAAATGTCTAATGTCTATTTTACCATATGGGCAATTCCATTATTTTATGATAGTCATAAAACCTTTTTTTTGATACCTATAGGCTCCTATATATAAATATATGATTATCCTTTTATCTTCTAAATAATTTATCTTTTAAGTATCTTCCAAAAAATATATATTTATCTTTTAATAGAACATATATACACTAAATCTTTATATCTGTCTACCTATCTTCTACTAAATGTAGGCAACTTTGCCAAACATTGGGCATTTAAACAATGGAATATACTCTCTACCTTTGAGGACCTCTCATCTGTTTGTCTAGACAGTTCATGCATGAAAAAATATAAATAATGGTAAAAGCATTGCTTAGACTGCTATACACTGAGTGATAAATGAATGGTTCACATAGCTAAGTGCTGAGAGTTCATTATCAACTTCTTCTTCAAGCAGACAGACACTTAACTTTTATATCCCTCAGGGCTCATTGTTTGTGGTTTTCCCCTCTATTCAGCACAACGTGTGGCAGCTGGAGTAATGTTTAATTTGAAAAAAAACAGATCAACAATGTCATCCTGCCATCAGCTGGATCATCTGTTAGAAATGTTTAAAAGTTGCAATTTTATGGATGTGTGGGTGTTTTTTAAATTCCAAACAAGCTCAGGTCAAAACAGTTCTCTAAGTACAGAAACAAATTAAAATTCCATCACCTAGAACACATAAAATTACAGGACTCTGAAGTGATAGTTATTTTTTAATTAAAATTCAGTAGAATTGGGTTGTTTTTCTCTGATATATATTAGTAATTATAAAGTAAAAATAATGGATAATAAATAATGGATAGCAAGAGCAAAGTCTAATCCATTCTAATCCTCAATCCTCAGAACAGTTTCTGAAATAACAGATATACAATTTAATATTAAATAAATTACCCCCTTACACACACTCTAAAGGTAATTTTCTCTAAAATTAACTAACTTTTCATAATCTACCACATTATTCAAGTTTCTGTACAGCTAGAGATGTATAGGAATGCATTCTGTAAACCCTTGTTTTTATTCTGTCACAGAAATGTTTGTTTTTCTTCCAAGTTATCAGCACTGCAACAATTGTCTCTCACTTCCTAGTCCTACTTATTTTCAATTTTCTAAATGTCTTTGAAAAATAGGCCTTTAGTTTAGACAGAGCAATTTTCTTCTGCTTTTCATCATGCATTTTATTAATTCTCAGCCATGGGCTTTGCACAGTTAATTCAGTGCATAGAATTGCTTTATTTTTATTTTATTTCTTAACTCGCACTTTCTATCACTCAAGTCCAAACTAAGGGCATCTGATCCCTCACTCTGTGACTCTGGAAAATTCTCTTTTTTTCATTCCAGTGCCAGTCATATTTCTCATATGCAAAACATTGAGAGGTAGTTGGGTATACCTGCGTGTGGCCTCTGATTGCTTTTACATTTAGCCTGTTCCCTTCTTCTACTCAATGTTGAATTTATTGAAAGGAAAAGCAATCCCAAGCTCCTATTTTTTAAGAGAAACTATATTAATTTGAACAGCTTTTTAAAAGCTGATTAATTTTTAACCCCCTCTGCTTTTCATTGCTCTGTAGCCAGTGTTTTCATGTCTGTTTGCTATTGTACAGCTCATGAAAGGAAGACAGGATGGTCATATGCTGAAAAACATATGGTTCCATGTCCCTGATGTGGCCTTATTTCTTTGTTCAGAAAAATTTTAAAATATTTATAGAATAGGAAAACTCTGACTCAAATAGAAAACTGACCACTGATCCAAGCACAGAATACAATTGCTTCTTTAAGTGCCACATATTATAGGAGTGAATTCAGGAAAGGGGTATGTATATGATTTAATTGCTGCTAGTACCACCATTGGGCATAGACACTGAAACAGTTAATATTAAAAATTATCAGTCACCAAAAACAAAAAGTAATTTTGAGTATGTGCCACTATATGGAAATCGTGATGAGAGTTCTGTGTAATAAAAGTCTCTGTGTATAGAAATTTCTGTGTAATAAATAGGTGCTATAATTTTATCCTGAAAAAAATATTAAATTTTAAAAAGTACTTTTATAACAATTATTAAAACATTTTTCTGATTTTAAAAGGAATACAAACTTTTTTCTCACTACGCTGCCCACTGTTTTATAAATTTAATGTTTTGTTTCCAAAATCTTACATTTATACATTCAATAAAATGGTCTCAACTAACACACATGCACACACATGCACACATGTACACAGTTTTTATATCCTTGGATAAATCTTACATTCTTGTTCTTTGTTTTTTTTGTTTGTTTGTTTGTTTTTTTTTTAACTGAATTATTTCCCCAATATTTATCTGGACGGAGAATAAGGAATACTTCTCTGGTACAAAATATACTGTTATATTAAAGATCATAGCCACTGAATTATATTTCACTCAAATATTTTTGGCAATGTTAATGTGCATCTTTGGTGTATATATGTGTGTGTGTATGTGCGTATGTCCTACGCATTTTAAACAGGCTTTGAAAACTACTATATAAGACTGTGATGTTTCCAGTGCTGTGTGTGTATATATCTCTATCCATGCACACATTAAATGCCAATCCTTTATCAAAAAACATAGGCATATTAATACTGAAAACAAGAAGTCTAGGGGGATATGATTAATTGGATAAAATCAAGAAAGAGAGAAAAGGAGATATAGCATAAAGTTGATTACAAAAATCCCAAGATACCAGAATGATTTTAAAAATAGGTCAAATAAATCATGAATTTACATAGTGAGAAGCAAAATGAGGAAGATTGCTACCCCCAAGAGGTTAAAGAGTGTAGGAAGAAAAAGATCTTCAAAAAGAGTTTAGACAAAATTAGGAATAAAAAGTTACGATGAGTTTTAATTTGAAAACACTTTTTGTTTCCATTATGGCTGACTAGAGAGCTTCACACAACACAGAATACTTTATGGTCTTGGATATTTATACCAGGAATTATAATGGTCTTTATTGAATGAGTCCTTTTGTACAAGCTGAGAATTATATGAGCATCAATATCTTAAATAATTGGAAAAGTAATTACTCATTATTAATACTGTGATAATTAAGTTAATTAATTGGGTAATTAATTTGATAATTGGTTGGATATTTAGAAAATACTGTGTACATTTGGTTGGGATGAGAGCAGACCTCAGATGGTGACAGACATGTAGTACAGTGGTGAACAGGCAGGCATCAGGGTCAGCCATCTGTTTGGAACCCTGGATCTACAGCTTACATGCTGTGATTGATGTTAAGAGTAAGAACAGTCCGTAACCTCTCTGAACTCAGTTTCTCTATAAAATTTGAGTATAACATCATTCCTCTTACATTTATTGTTTAGAATAATAATAGGCAATTATTATATGCTCAAGAATATTTGCATACGCTGGAAGTTGACTGTTTTAGTGAAGCTATTTATATTCCTCTAGCTTACTTTCTCCATTGGTTAAATGTCAACTCAAAGGGGGAAAAATCCTATTATTGTCGCTAATTGGTTAGATTCTGGAGAACAAAAGTAACGCATATACACGAAAAGTCCTTCTTATGACAGTGTTGCATTAACCTTTCTTCACTTATCTTCTAGACTAAACATATACATAGAACATTAAATACATTTTTTTGGTTATAAATCACTATGTATCTATAATTATTATGACCAAAAGTTTGGAAAGAAGTGTGACCTAATATTCTGCCAGGTAGCTGGATAAGTAAATTGTCTCAATTTTTCCATACACAATTTTCTTGCTGCCAGAATCTGTGGGGCTCCTAAGAGAGAAACTGGTATTATAATAAAAATCAGCTGGAACAGTTAACAAGGTTAGTTGGATTTGACCAGCGACCTCACCCTCAGTTTCTGCTGTCACTTATTCTTCTGTCTCTGACTCACTTTAGTTTGTTCTTTCAGATTTTTATTCCAACTCTGCAGTCTATTCTCAATACTTCAAATGGCTTCCCAACTCTCTTAAGACAAAGGCCTACAGGGAAGGCCCCTCACGCTCTCCTCCTGCCTACTTGCTCCTCCTTTACCTTTCTGACCTTGTCTCCTACCGTTTTCCCCCACGCTCCACTTACCCACACTGGTGCCCCGAATAGAGTCCCAACACAGAGATTCTGAATTTGTTGTTCCTAATATTTTTGAAATAGATTTCCACATGGTTTTATCCTAGTAGTAGAGATTATTTTTTCATATTATAAAATGTGGTGGACAGAATAATGCCCCCTCTCAAAGTGTCCACATTCTACTCCCCAGAACCTGTCTCTGTTGCCTTCCATGGCAAAAGAGACTTTGCAGAGTGATTTTAGAAAGATCCTGAGGTGGGGAGAATATCTTGGGTCATCTAGAAGTGCCCAATGTAATCATAAGGGTCCCCATAAGAGGGAGGCAAAAGAATCAAAGCTGGAGAAAAGACAATGCAATGATGAAGGCAGAAGGAAAAAAGACTGTGAAATGGATCCCCAAGCCAAGGAATGAGTACGGTCTCCAGAAGCCGGGAAAGGCAATGACGTGAATTATTCTACAGACCTTTGCAGAACTTCTGACCTCTCAAACAGTAACATGATAAACTTTTGTTGCCTTAAGCCACTAAGTTTGTGGTAATTTGTAACAGCAGCCACGGGAGATTAGTACAGCAAGTTTTCCTTAAAAGCCCCTTTTGTGTAAAATTGGACTGTGTAACTAGTTCTGATCAGCAGGCTGCGAGCATAGGAACATGTATGACTTTGAAGCTAACACATTTAAAAGCTGATGTGTGACTCTAGTCTCTCTTCCTGCAGCATGGAGATGTCCAAGGCCATATGCTCCTCTGCCGTCCAAACAGGGAGGAGCTGCCATCAGCCTTGGTCCCTCAATGACTGTGTGGAGCAGAGCACCTCACCAAACATTGCCAAACACACAACGACAGCAAGAAATCATCTTTGGTCATGTTATCTCACTGAGGATTCAGGGTTAATTTAATTTGTCAGACACTAGTACTATATGAATAATACAAACTTCCTTCAGTTCCTTGGCCAAGTGTCACCTTCTCAGAAAGAACGTCTCTGACCATATTAAAAAGTAAAATGAAAATTTTAAAAAGGAACCCCTTTCTCTGGTAATAAATTTCCCTCTGCCTTAGTTTATTTTATTTTATTGTAATTTTCTTTTCCAGTGGCAATATTCACCATCTGGTGCTCTACATTTTTCACTTATTTATTTTCTATCATCAGTCTCTCCCACAAGAAAGTCACAATTTAGTGGGGCAGAGATTCTCTTTTTTTCTTTTTTTCTGCTTATCACTGCTTCTTCCCAGCACCCAGAGTAGTGTCTAAGATGTGATTGGAGGTTACTGCATAATCATAAAAGAATGAATGGGCCCATAAGGTGACTACGCATTCCTTTTTGACACTTTTGTTGCTGATAAAAGTTGTTTCAACTCCTTTTCTGACTCCACTTCAGCTTTAGGTCGAATAAGCTCACTTCTTTATTCCCGAAACACTTCTTCAATTCTCACCTACAAATTCTACTTTGCAAAGCATGACAAAACTCTTCCAACTATTTTGTCTCCTCTGCACTTTGATAGGAATAAAAACATGAAGGACAAAACAAGGAATGAGAATATTTGGACCAAAAACAAACCAGATACTATAACGTGGGGTACAGAAATAAATGTAGCCCATCTATAAGGAGCTCTTCATCATGAGAGGGATGGTAGGTATTCAAGCCAGAGTTATGATCAATGAGTATAAACATTTGTTATTTATGAAAATGCTGACTTTAGGGCACATAATCTAAAGAAAATTTTCTGGAGGATGTTATATGTAAACTGGGTAACTTATCATTTATTCAGAAAACATTTATTGGCTATTCATTATGTACCAGTGACCATAATAAATGCTGGAGGTATAAAAGGGAGATCAATCCACAGTGTCACCACCCTCGTACAGCCTGGTGGCCTAATGGATTAGCAGAGGCTTATGAAGAAAGAAATGTGACATTCTCTTAAACAAACAAAAAAAAAAAAGTAAGAGAAATTACATGCTGACTGCAATTTAATACATTGCAAATGATCTAGAATGCCTGGGTTATATCCTTGTGGGAGAAGGACAGGATATAGGCAAGACCAATGGAGGGCTTATATTAACAGTATGTCAAAGAGTTCAGAAAGCTTTCATGAAGAAAATTTAGGTTCACCAAAATGATTTAAAACAGAAAAATAACTTGGTTATGTGTGCAATTGAGAAATATTTTTCCATAAGGAATATAGTAGAGAGATGGGAAGAGGATAAAACTATAGCCATGCTATCCTATTAGAATCTTATTATAACAATCCTAAAGAGAAATTATAAGTTTCTTTGAACTTAAGCATGACAGTATATATAGATAGTAGCTGAATGATATAGCAAAATTTAAGCTTCCAAACTTCAAAGAAAAATATTGGACACAAACCTTTTATTGTGCAATATCCTGATTGAAACTAGGCAGGTGGTAACCTTAATTTAATTGGTGTTTTCTCTGTGCCCTGATAATGATTTTCTCCCTCCTGGATCTCAAACCATATGCTAAGTTTTAAGTGCTTCTTATTTTTTTTTTTTCAAGACCTTGTTAGATAATTCTTGGTAATTTCCCCAAAGAGATTAAGTTTTGGCAATGATGGATATATCTACTTTGATTTTATGTTTAGATTGTATTTACTTCCAGTGATTGAGTAACTTGTGAAATTCTTAACCCACTATCATTTATTTTGTTCAGTGACAATGTTTTGTTTTTATCTGTTCACCACAGAAAATTGGAACTATATTCTGACAAGTTTCCAAAAATCTAAATCTTTGAGGAAACACATATAACCACCGCTCCCAATTGTAAAAGGGTTCTAGGAGAGAAGACAAACTGATTCTCTGGTTATGCTGAGAACTTTGGCTTAAAATAAAAATTGTGTGACCTAGTAGAAGCTCGGGGTGCTTTTAACTCTTAATCCTAATAACAGCTTTGATCTAATGAGTGCTCATCTGGGCTGAGCCTGCAGTAAGCACTTCTTATACATTACCATGCTCAGTCTTCGAAACAGCCCTATACACAGATATTTTGGCATTAACAAAGAGGAAAATGAAGCTCATGCAACCTAAATTATATTACCTATTGGGGAAGTAGAAGAGCAGGATTTTGATTTATATCTTTCTGACTCCTTCACTCATTTTCAGCCTTTGCGCCATAGCCCAGCCTGGGTTTTAACCCCATAATGATCCAGGGCATTATTCCTCCCCTTGCTTCCTAGAAAAGACTTTGGGCATTTCCAGCTGGATTGTTGTCTTTATCTTGAAGTTACTGGGATAACAAAAGATGAACACACAAGCATTCAACCCTGCTGTTTTTTCAGAACAGAGACAAGAGACAAAGCTGAGCTAAATTTGCAGAAGTGAAAAGGAGTATGAAGGTGGTAGATATGATGATGGACATTTTCACCAAAGGTTAGGAAATGGGCAAAAGCAAGGAAATACATGTTTTTGACACTCGACCCCACTAGGCCATATCTGCTGTCACTTGTGTTCCTACCAGCTCCAGGACTGAAGAGGTACAACCAGCATCAGAGGCAGATGCTTGAACATATGGTGCTGCATCCAAGGAGGAAGGAGTAGCAGAGTTGGGCCCCTATTATCCATATGGGCCAGGATGATGCCTTTTCTATGATGGAGAACCATTGCCAGTGAATAATTGTTAAATATTTATAATTTGAAAGATGCTGGTCCCTAGTTGAAGCTGGATGCCTGGAAAAAAATAATATAGATAAATAAATAAGATAACAGGAAGTGAATGAGCCCACTGGGAGGCGCCAAGTGGGATCTAGCCCACAATCATAACAAAAGACAGGGCCGACCAGAGAAAACTCAGAAAGTAACACTACCAGTGGAAACGGCAGGGAAGAAGGAGGAGGCAAAATAGTCAGGGAATATGAGAAAACCTGGGAGTATTTTCCTTTTTTAATGGAAAACAAAAAACGTCATCTTGTGCTTTCATTAAAATTACAACTATTTGACTTTTGACCACCACTGTTAAAATTATAACTGTTTGGCCTTTGACCACCAATATTATACCTTGATTGTAGCTCACACACATTATAACCTAAGTGTTAAGGGAGTTGTGTTTATTAGTTTCCTACAATCTCTTCATTCATGTTTCTCTATCATTGGTTGGATTCTTGATTCTTTGACTGTTGTTCTCTTCAAAGCCCCATCTAATCATTATCACTGCAGTCCCACCGCAACCCACCCACCCACATGCGGCCTGGTACCGGTCCGTGGCCTGTCAGGAAACAGGCCACACATCACCACCCAAGCTCCACATCACCCCCTCCCACCCATGACACGCCACCCCTTCTACCCCCAGTCTGTGGAAAAATTGTCTTCTATGAAACCGGTCCCCAGTGCGAAAAAGGTTGGAGACTGCTGCTTTATGACACCCATTCTAAATAGCTGCTTTTTAGAAGAGCCTCATGGTCTTTCCCATTATTGAAATCTTTTCATAGTAACCTCATCTAAAGAACCTCTTCAAATTTATTCACTAAGGTGATTGTGGCTTCTAAGGTAAGCCCCTGTGTTACCCTAGGTTGTGAATGTAGTTACTGCTTGAACTGAACAATTCTAGTAAAACACATAGCATGAAGAAACAGCCAAGTAATGTTCTATTTCATTGTGTCCAGAATGAGCATTGTGATACTCCCAGAAGGAATTCTAATGGATGTACCTTCAAAAGGGATGCTGAGAAGTCAGGTGGTATAACAGGAGTCTTCTCTGCATGAACATTTAATGAGTCTCTTAGGAAAACTTGTGAAGAATCATATCAAGAATGTGGAGTGAGTCTCTGGACAAAGTCTCTCCTAAATGAAATTTGGTACACACATCTCTTTCCAGGCTTCAAAAATGATGCCTTTGAAGTGCATCCTGAGGAAAAAAAGAGATGAGCTATCTTAACGTTAGAGTGAGAGATTGATTGACGGTAATGAGATAAAAGGTATGTCTTTGAAACAATGTATAGTATCAATGTAATGTTCTCTACCTTGTTGACATGCATGTTGAAATTTACCCAGCAAGATTTACTCCAAAGTGAGAGACCGAGCTTAATATACTATTTGTGACCCTAGAGGTTCTATAAGAAAAGAGAACTTTATTGAACACTAACTGAAGGATTGAAGAACGGGAGAATACTCTCTTGCTTCTGTGAGCATTGCTGCAGCTCCAAGGGAGCTAGTAAAATGGAAAACATTAGCAGAGGCAGATGGAGTGATGGCAACAAAGGTAAGTGTAATGGCAAGGTGTAACTGCGGCAAAGTTTGAACCAGGAAGCAGGAATAGAATTGGCAGTGGCTTGATAAAGCAATATTATGAGGCCACGAGCAGTGGCAACTAGTGAAGTCATATGGTTCTGTGACATTACCATCAAAGTAGAGAAAAACAAGCCCGTACAAAAGAATAGCTCTGGTAAGAAGAGGTGAGCTCCACTGTAAAGTGGGGATAGAAGTGAGAGGGAAAGTAAGAGCCATAGCGCCACAGTGGTAGCTCGGACAGCTGGCAGAAAGGTAAAGTATATTTGCTCTTCATGGCTATCTCACCCAGACTTTCTTTTTGTTCTACTCCTGACTGATACAGGTAGGGAATCCATGGGTTAGACTAATAAGAACAGTAGAAAACATAACCCCAGTATTTACCTTCAGTATTTAGTCAGAGCACCACAGGGTGTCCCTGCAAGAGAACCAGGGAATTCCATTTTCTAGCAGTTGAACTTTGGTAACAGAACTGTACAAAGTGAATTCCTGAATGGTTAGTAACTTCAGGACATTGGGCAAAAGTATTAAACATTCTGATTTTACTTTTCTGAAATATAAAAATCCATACATAATTTGCAGGGACATTCTGAGGATTAGAGTGGATATGTGTAATAATATTTAGCATAATGTTTTAATCATCACATATACTAAAAAAAAAAAAAAAAATCATAGTTTCTCCTTTTCCTTCCCCTTTCCTATTTAAACATAAAGACCAGATGGTAAGATCCAGGTTAACAGTGGGTATATCATAAAATATTTGACTTAGTGATTTGGTTTTTGGAACCAGTTCTGCTATTAAATATGTCCTGTATATTTTCAGATTATTCTGAGTCTAAAATTAAATTTAACATGGCTATATAAGAGGCTAAGAGTAATATAATCTCTCCCAGTCTCTGTAACAGTCAATTAGATGAATTCTGAGGTCTTTGTTGGCATTAACATTGGGACTCTTTGACATGGAGTAATTGTACAACAGGATTGATGTCACCCTATGAGGGTAGCTCAGTATGTTTGTAAGTTACTCAGAAATGAAGAAAAGATAAATTCCCTCACCAGGCTAAATG
The DNA here is from genome assembly GCA_004363605.1 of Indri indri. NCBI lineage: Eukaryota > Metazoa > Chordata > Mammalia > Primates > Indriidae > Indri > Indri indri. Next base: position 14,017 of record RJWJ010016006.1, read on the forward strand.
TGACATATTTTACAGACTTATAAAATTTTTTTAAAAAATATATAAAAGCAAGTATTCTGCCAGGGGTGTTAAATTCCACATCAGGTATTAGCAGTTTCAAGGTTCTATAGAGAAAATTGGTTGGCTGGTTCAACGAGGCTCAGTCATTGCCTTGAATATAAATAGCACACGTATAGTCAATAGGACGAAAACCACTATGCAAGAAATACCTGGCCTTATGCTTCAGAGCTTTAACAGATTGCTGGCTGGGGTGAGAAAAAAATTATTTCTTTTACATCTCACTGTGAAATTAGTCTAAAGCATTCTGGGAACTCACTCATTTCTTTACAACATCTGGAAAGGAGACTGAATATTGATCTCTTTAGACTGCTATGTTTTGTTGAGGGTGACAGTTTCTATATTCAAGGGAAAGGTTATTTGAGAATAATGAAGACGTTTCACATAGCAAACCCCAGTACACATCCAGATAAAAAGCTGAATCCTTGTCCTCAGGTTGTGCAATTTAATACAAAAGGTAGAAGTAAAAATGGGGTAATCACTGCTGCTGGGCTGCCAATTCATCATGGAAAATATCTCTCATGGCTGCTGGTTGGTGTCATCTGCAACACTATTGTTTTCTTAGGGGGGGTGCACACAGGTCAAAGCTGACAGGCAGACTGGGCTTCTCTAGGTTGTCTTTTATATGCCATTCCAGTTTTATTGCCCTGGGGTTGTGTCATCTTTTTCTTAACATTACATATTAATTCCTTATGATTCATGGTTATAATAGCAAAGACACAGCCCTTAGGCTACCATTTTTCCATTAATTAATTTGTTATAATTGACATTCAAGATGCATACAGATATGACTTCAGAATCATTCCTAATACAAAACTGTCAGCATTCATTACTGATCATTTGGGTAGTGTGTAATGATGGATCCATTTAAACCCATGAAATTTAGAGTTTCACTTGTTGTTCAGTGTCTGATAAGGCCTGACCACTACGGGAAATATAGGGTCTCCTCTCTGTCTGGACTCTATATGACCAAATACCTGATGAGTATCTTTTCTCATTCTTTATTTTCCTCATAAAAGTTATGATATTTTCAACATCCTTTTCTTTGATGATTTTCATGAACTACATTTAACACTATTTTTTAATATCTACCCAAACATATGATCAAGCTTTGAAATTGGAGGCTGAATTAACTTAGAATCACTACTAGAAAGAAGGTGTTTATGAACTCCAAAGTATGAACCTCTAGAGGTGAAATGTCATAAATGAGAAAAATTGTTTTAGAGAACTTAATTTTTCTCTTGATTTTTGTAGATGTGCTACATGAAAGTCTCAGAATGGAAATTATAAACAATTGCCTGCTCTGTCTCATATAAGTTTGGTCTCTATTAAAATTGTCCACTGAATATCAAGAATAGACCAACAGAATTATACTATGAGTTTAATATACTGTACAATATCCTGTTGTATGGAGTAGCAGTGGAATTTGTTTATTCATTCATTTAGCAAAGATGCATGAAGCACCAACTATGAACACAATTCTGCCAATGTTTAGCCTATTGTCTTGTCATGCTACAAAAGTTTCTAAAATAATAAGAGCCTGAGATCTGCTTTTAATATCTCAGTTGCATCCTCACAGTTAAATACAAAAAATTGTTTAAAAACCAATCGCCCAGCCTTGCTGCACTTAAGAGGTTGTAGAGATTACATGAACAGATGCCATCAATTCTAACTCAGCCATCCACATCACTACGCAACTAGCCTTCAGATTGATAAAAATAAACATCTCAAGTACCTCAGATCTTATTCAGCGGTCAGAGTCCTTTGCTGCTGGTCATACAAAGCATTGTAACAAGGTCAGTGAAGGTCACAAAGAAACTGGAGTATCTTCATTCAAACAGAAGAAAATGTCTATAAATACCATATATATTTCCAGCTTGGTCTTCACGCTCCCCCACCCCATCCCACCCCACCTCATCCCACCCCATACCCTCCTCATCACTCATATTAAAATGAAGAGGGGCAGTAATCTTAACCAGGCCTTGTGTTTTTCCAGGGCATTCTCTCCATTATCACCCATCACATCTCTTTCGTCTCAGTCATTGTGCAGGCCGTAAGTGCACCTTCTGACCCTAAAAGACTTGCTTCTTCCAAAAATATTAAAATTGAAAGTGCCAACAAATTTAGGCCTTCATGTTCTGGAAATATTTTCTACTTCATTTTATTTCTTCCACTCTTTACCATGATACCTTCTGCTAAAAAGTAGTTTTACATTCCAGCAGTGACCTTACAAAGCCCAATGTGAGGGGATTTGTTTTAGGCTAAATGCACCCTCTAGTTCACCCAATGACGGTGGCCACTTACTCTGCCTTTCTATAGAACCCACTCTGGCAGGGGCATTAGAGACCTTGGGTTAGAGGTAATCTCCCTCACTCTTCCCTGATTGTCTGGATGTGCTTGTACCAAAATATAAATGATAAAACTTATTTATCATTTATATATACATGCATATATATGCATTTTCTTTTTAATAAAAAGAGAGTAGGAGGACAGCTAATTATAAAATGGAAGACTGTGAAACCACAACATTCATCAAAGACACAAACAGTAAGTAATAATTCTATTGCATCTGATCTAACAGAATTTAGAAATCCTTATTTACTTTTTACTTATTTATTTTTTCCCTCACCTTGAAAATCATGGTTTTTTTCCATTATGAAATGGAAATTTCATCACCTCGGTGTCAGGCACTATGACTCCAAAACCAATAAGGAATACACAGGGAATGGAGAGAAGGGAAGAAATCAAAGTTAAACCTAATTGCTTTAAAGAAGGTATGAAAATAAAAATTCATTAACATATCTTTTGACCACAGTGAAGCAAATTAGCTGGATTTTCTGACTTATAAATTAGAATACCGAAAACCACACTAAGGCCAGTCTATGGGAAGCAATTAAAATACTAGCAAACATTGACTTTGTGCAGGATACTATGCTGAACACTTAAAATATATCATGTTTGCAATCCTCACAGCAATACTGCTGGGCAACTATTTTTATATCTCTAGTTTAGAAACAAGCAGATCATTGAAGTTACATATCTGCCTCAAGTCACACAGTTATTGAATGGCAGATCAGAATTTAGAACCTAGATCTCTCTAACTCTAAAGCCCAGCATGTAAAACAACGCAAGGCTTAAAGCAAGTTCTCCATAATTTTTTTGAAGATGGAAAGACATTTGTTCATTAATACAAAACTTGATAATTAAGGAGAAAGAAAAAGTATTTGTCACACCCTTCTAACACCACTGTTATTTCAAGGCAAAAAATCCTAGTGAATGACAGTTCTTTACAGAAGAACTCTAGCTCGTAAAAGCAGAAGAAATGATAGAATCCATAAATATCAGTACTATTTATATAGCACATTATACTGTTTTCTGCCTGGCTGTAGCAGTCCATGCACATAGGTAGACCTGGATGTCACATAGCTATTGTGCTTTGTGGGTTCTTCAGGCTTGTTCAATGAATAATATACCCATCCTCAGATTAATTTTAAATTTCACTCTTGGATTGCATCCCTTTAACTCAATTACTCAATTTGCAGCAAAGTCCAAGTTATCCTGGGAAGCATAAAGTACAAAGAAGAAGCTTTATAGAGACTATGTTTAAATTAGGTGGGAGATAAATAATCATGGGCATTCTAACAAGCAACAGAACTTACTTGGTAAATAAATTCCAATGCTATCCCCAACCCCCACACCCATCAAGGACCAATAGTGATGCATTCAGAGTGAACTTCCCTCTCTGTAAATAACTACGAGGAAAGGCTTCATGAAAATGACAGTGTTTTGGGGACCCTATACACCTTGTTTTTCCAAAAATAAACTTGAAAAGTATAGAAAAAGCAAGTTTATAGACTATCTGGGACAGTGGTTTGGAGTCCTGGCTGTATCAGTATCACCTATGGATACAAACTTCTGGTCTCCTATTCCCACACCCACTAGCTAAGGTGATTTTGATTCTCAGATTCAAGCTACATTTATACCTGTTGGTGATTTCCAAAGTAAAAGTTTATAGTCAAAGACAAATGAGAAGGACTGTACAAGTTTGAGTCTATCAAGGTATCATTTTATATAAGAAGTTTTAGTAATCACTAATGTGTTTTATTTTGTTTTTTAACTTTTCATGATTTTAAATTAAAAATATAATACATACTCCTAAAAATGCAAATAATTTTTCAACAATAGTATATGAAAATTCACTTATTCCCACTCTAATTCTTTTCCTGGAAATAGTAATACAGTTTTCACAAAGGTTTAGCCTTAGATGTACTTCTACAAATGCATGCAGATCTGTATGAATTTTTTGTAAAAGCAGGAATATACTATCCATATTATTTCATGTGCTGCATTTTATTATTTTTTATTTTCAGTTGTAATAAAATACACATAACATAAAATTTACCATTTTAATCATTCCAAATGTGCATTTCAGTAATGTCAAGTACATTTACATTGTTCTGCATCCAATTTCCAAAACTCTTCATCTTGTAAAACTGAAACTCAATACCCATTAAACAACTATCCATTCCCTTCTCTCTCATCCCAGTCCCAAGCAACCATTATTCTATTAATATTTTCTCTATATATAAATTTAATTACTCTAGGTATCTCATATAGGTGGAATCATGCAGTATTTGATTTTTTTGCAACTGGTATATTTCATTTAACATAATGTCTTCAAGGTTTATCCATGGTGTAGAACTTCTCAGAATTTATTTCCTTTTTAAATCTTAATACTAGTCCATTTTATGTATATACCACATTTTTTAAATCCATTCATCTGTCAGTGGACACTGGATTACTTCTACCATTTGTCTATTGCTCTTAATGCTACTATGAATATGGGTGTACAAATATCTCTTTGAGACCCAGCATTTAATTTCCTTAAAAGGAAGGAATATGCCCAGAAGTGATTTGCTCAGTCATATGGTAATTCCATTTTTAATTTTGTGAGAAACTGTCATACTGTTTTCCATAACAGCTACATCATTTTACACTTCCACCAGCAGTTTACAAGGGTTCCAATTTTTCACATCTAGGCCAACACTTGTTCTTTTATTTTTTCTTTCTTTTATTTTTGGAATAGGCATTTTAACAGTTGTGAAATAGTATCTTGTTATGGTTTTGCTTTCTATTTCCTAATGATTAGTGATGTTGAGCATCTCTTCATATGCTTATTGGCCATTTGTGTATCTTCTCTGGAGAAATGTCTATCCCAACCCACTTAGAATCAGGTTGTTTGTTTTTTTTGTTGTTGTTGCATTTCAGGGGTACTCTATATATTCTACATGTTAATATTTTATGAGATATGTAATTTTCAAATATTTTCTCCCATTCTATAGGTTGCTTTTTTTTTTTTTACTCTGCCGATAGTGTCCTTTCATGCACAAAAGTTTTTAATTTTGATGAAGTTCAGTTTATTTATCTTTTGTTGCCTGTATCTTTGGTGTCATATTTGTAACCCACTTTTACCCACATTTCAGTATCTTATAGATATAATTTCTTATCACTGCATACAGATCTCATTTTTCTTTGTCTGTTTGTTTTTTACTAGCCACATCACTTCATGTCTCACTGTTTTTAATTGCCAATGGGGTTCAACAATGTGTATGCAATTATTTTATACATTCCTTTTCAACGAACATTTGTTGTTTCTAACATTTATTATTATAAGCTCCACTGCATTAAATATCATTGTTGTATATCTTTTTTCATGTGTCAATCTTTTTATATTCTATGTTATTAAAAAGAGTATAAGTGCATCAAAGGGAAGGTAGTTTTTTTATTTTGCTGTATCCTGCTAACATGCCCTTAAAATTTGTGTTACTTATAATGTAACCTATTTCTTCATCCCTTTGACTACAATAACTACTACCTCTCATTTTAACTTTTGAATCAGATGGGACAAAAATGATATATTGTTGTTGCCTTAAGTGATCATAATTATTGTCTCAACACTATTTTATCGATATTATTTCAATGAATTAAATGTTCAATTTTAATCCATTTGTCCTTTTGATTATTTTTTACTTTGAAAATTTATAGATCTTTTTATATTAATATTATGAATATTAACCCTATTTTCTATGTTTTAAAATTTTTCTTCAAATTTTGGGGCTTTTAACCTTTTTGTGAAAAAACAGTTATGTTTATGAACCTTGTTTTGGCATAGCTTCTGTTAATGTTTATATGTTTAGACCAATAAATCTTTTATTTTGTTTTGGAGTTTTGTTTATGACTTCTGAAAATTTTTCCCACCTCTAGGTTATAAAAATGTCCTTTTATATTTTTATTCTACCATATGCTAGTGATCACACCTACCAACCCTGGTACGATGGAGAAGGGAATGCATGAGAATGTGGATACCAGGAGGCAGAAATCACTGGGGGCCATTTGAAGTGTCTGGTTACCACAGCCTATAATCAAAGTAAAGCCTATGGCCAGAGAATAACTTTAATTTTTCATGATGCAGGCATTTAATATTATGTCCCTATGGATATGCTGGTAACAGTCATTTCCTAGGAATCCAATTCTTCAAGCAGGCATTATCTACCAGCTGTGTAAACGTATATAGGTATGGTATTTGATTTAACAGAAAACTACCATATTCCATTGATCTGAAGAAGCCATTGATTTTAAGTTATACCACTATTTTATATTCAATGGAGAAAGAAGAAGAAGAACTTACAAATTATAATTGAAAGACACATCAAATATAAAGCACATTTCAAGGTGTTCAATAAACATCTTAACACTTTGTAAGGAAAAAATGTGCACAGTGGGAGTCACGAAATATGGTAGGTTGTCTATTAAAAAATGATTTTATCAACAAAAATTTTAATAACTTTGTGTCTTCCAAAAGTCCACTATAATTTATAGAACTTATCTATGAAGTTCTCTCATACAATTGTGAGTCTAGTTTACCAACAATGTTATTTATATCCCCTTCTCCCTTCATGAGTGTCATGGGCTTACAAAATTTTGCCTTAAAAATATTTCTAAGTCCTTACCAGATCTTGTGCTATAAAGCTGATTGTTTATATCAAAGCATCTGAGAAATGGAACTAGCAAAAATCAGTTTGTCTAAAAGCATATTTGGTTTTGCTTTGTAATCTAATCTGAGAAGTCAAGGACTTTATATAAGGAATTATAATCAATTTTGTCATTGTTTTTTAATTTGCAATTTTCTACTTATTACTAAATTTTACTTTTAGTACTCTATTTTCTTTCATTAATTTTATTCTCATGATATGAAAAACACATCTTGTTTCAATTATACTAGTCACAGTTTCTAAATTTTAAAACACAAAATTTGCCTGAAATTCACTGATCAGTAGTATCAAGATTGATTTGCTTTCTTATGTAAAAAAAAAATATTCTCCCCATAATTACATATAATCTCTTTTTAATTATTGAATTCATTTTATTCCATATTTAGAATATTTTATATTTAATTTGTGTTTTAATTGGTTCATCCCTTACAAGAGATTCTAGCTCATCAGTTTCCCAATATTGATTGATTGATTGATTCATTCATCTATTTAGTAAAGAATATATATATCAAACACTCATGTTTTTGCATATGGCTATAATTTATTCGTTTTATTGGTTTGTAACATTGCTATCACCTACTTATGCATTTCACCCATGATGGACATTCAGGCTGACTCCATTTTGTTTTTAGCTATTATGAAAATTATATGTTTATATATATTTTATGTATGTATATGTGTATTTATATATGCTATACACACACACGTACACACCCTGCTAATTTTTTTTGGGTCAAGTGTTGTTTTCCTTTTTCTTGTTGTAGAACTTCTGTACCTATTTGAGATATAGCACATAGTCAGCTATAAGTTTTACAAACTCCTTTTAACATTTTTAATAACATCTTTTTAATGTAAGTTCTTCATTTTCATGTAAATTAATGTATTAAACATACTAGTTGAATAAAAACTTAAACATCTTTCATTAAATTTTAAAATTGTTTCAGATACCATATTTAAACTTCATTTACAAGCATTTTTAAATACCTTTAAATTTAAATTGACTTTACCTTTTGAAGTTAAAATAGATCCTTATGTTTTGGTAAGATTGGTCTTTAAATTAGCAAACATAAAAAAAAACAAGCAAGTTTGTAGATAAATATAAAGATATCATTTTACCTTTTTTTGTTTGTTTGTTTTTGGCTCCAAGAGAACTAATACTCTGAATTTTAAAACATAACTTCTCTCTGTCCATTTGTGAGGAAACGTTAAGGCATTTTGACTAAATGGTGTGTCAAGTTTCATGTAATCACAAAATTGTGGCTCATAAGCCATGATTTCTGTCATTTAAATGAAAGGACACATTAGATAGCTACATTTTAAAGGCCTAATTAAAAGAAGGCAGAGCATTGGGGAACCCCATTTCTAAGTATAGACCCAGATGGCTAAAGTGCAATCCTGCCTTCAGTTCTTACTGCAGAAGGAAATCAGAAAACAAAGATCACTCCATGATACAGTAAAAATTCTGTAATTTTATATAATTTTAAGACATCCTGCCCAGGAGCTCAACTGGTCAACAGACACACCAAATTCTTTATGTACCTCAGGTCTTCCCCCCAACTTGGATGCCTGAGTGCACCCCAATGGAAAAGTTCAGGCATCTCACACAGCAGTCAGCTCTACTATGTATGATTGGGAGAAAGCATACAAACTTAAGCATTTTGGGGGTCTTTCCTAGGGAAACCAAACAAGAGGCTCCTAGCACCAACCCTGGCTTTGCAGGATTAAACAAAAATACAATCCAAAAATTTAGCCCTGCCCAAGGGAAGAATAGGTGTGGTAGGTAGGTGTAGATCATGTTCATCATAGAAATAGTCACAGGAGCCTTAGAATTCCTAGTCAAGCTATTTGGTGAAGGTTTTTCTCATACACCCTCAATAAAAAAATTGAGTAGATGATTATTTTTTTCATTTGCAAACAAGCAAGCATTTAAGGAACAAGAACATTCAAGGAAACATGACACTACCAAAAACAAAACAAAACAAAACAAAACAAAAAAACCATACAATTCCCATAACCAACCACAAAGAAATGGAGGTCTTCAAATTGACAGCCACAGAATTTATAATAACTGTCTTAAGGAAGTTCAGCAAGCTACAAAACAATGCAGATAGACAACAAAAATCAGGGAAAAAAAATACATGAACAAAATTAATAGTTCAATTTTGAGGCAGAATTTTTTTTTTAAAAAAAGAGAGAATGAAACAGAAATTCCAAAGATGAAGAATATGATGAATGAAACATAACATGCACTAGGGAGTGTCAACAGCAGACTTGGTCAAGCAGAAAAAGGAATCTCTGAATGTAAAGACAAGTTATTTCAAAATATCCAATCAGAGAAAAAAAAAAAAAAAAAAAAAGGAATGAAGAAAACCTATGGGATTTATGAGACCACCAAGAGTGTTAACATTCATATTTTAGAATTTAAGAATGGAGAAAATAAAAAGAAAGAGGCACAAAGCTTATTTAAAGAAATAATGGCTTAATACTTCCCAAATCTGAGAAAATATATGTGTGTGTGTGTATGTATGTGTGTATATATATATATATATATATATGCGCATCTATGTGCATGAACCTCAAGAGTTTCTAATAATGTTCAACTCCAAGAAGATGCCACCAAGGCACATTGTAATCAAACTACCAAAAATCAATGACACAGAGAATTTTGGCAGCAGTAGAAAAAGAGGTTCCTCCTATACAAGGGAAGTTTTACAAGGCTATCTGTAGATTTCTCAGCAGAAACTGCAGGCCAGGAGAGAGCAGGAAAATGTATTCAATGTGCTAAAAGAAAAAAAAACGGCCAAACAAAAACACTTTTCCGAGAAAAGATTTTTTTCAGAAATGAAAGAGAGATACAGACTTTCACAGACAAACAAAGATGAAGTAGTTCATCACTAGACCTGCCTAACTCCTACTAAAGGGAGCTATTTAAGTTCAAATGAAAGGATGCTTATTATAACATAAAAACATACAAACGTATAAAAATCACTGGTAAAATAAGTATATAGTCAAATTCAGAATATCCTAATGTAATACTTAATGTAATGGTGTTGGGTAATTCATTTATAACTGTAGTGTAAATGTTAAAAGACAAAAATATCAAAAATAACTATAACTATAATAATGCATTAATGGATAAACGATATAAAAATATAAATTGTGACTTCAAAAATAAAATGTTTGTGGAGGAGTAACAGTGTAGAGATTTTGTATAAAATCTAATTTAAGTTGTCATCCACTTAAAATAGACTGTTATAATTGTAAGATGTTTTATGTAAGCCCCAGAGGAAACACAAAGCAAAAACCTATAGTAAATACACAAAAAATAAAGAGAAAGAAATCAAGGTAAATCACTACAGAAAATCATCATGAAGGAAAATAGAAAGAGAGGAAAAAAGGATCTACAAAATAGGCAGGAGACAACTAAAATAAGTTAAGGCAAAGTAAGTCCTTACCTACCAATACCTACCTTGAAGTAAATGGACTAAGTTCTCCAATAAAAAATCATAAAGTGGCTGAATGGATGAAAAAACTCCAACTATATATGCTGCCTACAAGAGACTCACTTTACCTTTAGGGACATGTGTAGACTAAAAATAAAGGGAAAAATGATATTCCAGGTAAATGGAAACCAAGAGACAGCAGAGGTGTCAATAATTATCTTAGTCCCTTCAGACTGGTGATGTGGCCCGACTTGAGACCGAGGAATGAACATAGAGATACAAAGACGCAGACACATGACTGCAGCTTGTCCAAAAAGACACAGACACCACAAGACAGTATGAGGCTGCAGCAAAAAACTTTTGCTGGAGCTGCCTTATTTATAACATAGTCTGTTTGGCAACTTTCCCACTGTAATTTCTTTGTTCCCACACCGTCCCGACTCAACACGTCTCTGTTCCTTGTTGTTTCGTCTCCAGCGAACAGATGTTTGCATCTAAACTCTTTAGCCCCTCCTGTTTGCAGGGTGAGGGCGCTCCAGACTTGCGTGCAAGGCCACAGACATGTTCTTGAGAAGAACAACAAGGAATCGTTCCCAGGCACAGGTGTCCTCTACAGACTGGTATGACAAAATACCATAAATGGGGTACCTTATAAATAACAGAAATGTATTTCTCACAATTCTGGAGCCTGGGAAGCCCAAGATCAAGGTACCAGCAGATTCAGTGCTCAGCACCACTAATCATTAGTGAAATACAAATCAAAAGCAAAATGGGACATTTCACATCTGCTAGGATGGCTGTTATCAAAAAGTCAACATCATTTTTCACAGATTTTCACTCATTTAATCTAGATAAAATAATTATATGCTTCATATGGAACCAGAGAAGACACCATATAGCTAAAGCAACCTTAATCAAAAAAGAATAAATTGGGAGGCATCAATTTATTAGACTTCAAGCTATCCTACAAGCCTTTAGTAACCAAAACAGCAAGTTACTGGCACAAGAACAGAGATATAGACTATTGGAATAGGACTGAAAACCCAGATTTAAAATCATCTTCATATAGCCATCTGATCTTTGACAAAGCAGACAAAAACATACACTGGGGAAAAGAATCCCTATTCAATAAATGATACTGGGAAAATTGGAAAGCCACATATAGACGACTCAAACAGGACCCACACCTCTCAACACTCACAAAAATCATCTCATCATGGATAACAGACTTAAACCTAAGTCATGAAACCATAAGATTTTTAGAAGAAAGTGTTGGGAAAACTCTTATAGACCTATGAAGAAGACCCCAAAAGCAATCATAGCAACAATAAAAATGAATAAATGGGACTTGATCAAATTAAAAAGCTTCTGCATATCCAAAGAAACTATCACTAGAGCAAATAGACAACCTATAGAATGGGAGAATATATTTTTAGGTTATACATCTGATAAAGGGTTGATAACTAGAATCTGTACAGAACTCAGGACAGTCAGCAAGAAAAAAAATTATAAAACAACCCCATTAAAAAGTGGGCCAAACACATGAACAGAAACTTTTCAAAAGAAGACAGACTAATGACCAACAAACTGAAAAAATGCTCAACATCTCTAATCATCAGGGAAACGCAAATCAAAACCACAATGAGATAGCATTTAACTCCAGTGAGTATAGCTTTTATGAAAAAGTCTCAAAACAACAAATGTTGGTGTGGATGTGGAGAGATAGGAACACTCATACACTGCTGGTGGAACTGCAAACTAGTACAACCTCTATGGAAAGTAGTATGAATATACCTCAAAGAACTAAAAGTAGAACTACCATTTGATCCAGCAGTCCCACTACTAGGTATTTACCCAAAGGGAAAAAAGACATTCTATAAAAAAGACATCTGCACTCGAATGTTTATAGCAGCACAATTCACAATTGCAAAGATGTGAAAACAATCCTAGTGTCCATCAGTACATGAATAGATTAATAAAATGTGGTATATATATACTATGGAGTACTTGCTCAGCCATAAAAAATGATGAACTACCTATTGTATTATCCTGGATGGAGCTGGAGCAATAGGCTAAGTGAAGTATCACAAGAATGGAAAAACAAACACTATGTGTACTTACCATTCAATTGCTGCTAATTGATCAACACCAATGTGCACATATGGAGGTAAAATTCATGGGGTGTTGGGCAGGTGGGGAGGGGGAGGAGTGCAGGGGTAAATCCATACATAATGGATGTGGTGCGTGCTGCCTGGAGGATGGGCATGCTTGTAGTTCTGACTGGGGAGGTGCAAAGGCAATTTATGTAACCAAAGTGTTTGTATCCCTGTAACACTCTGGAATAAAAAAAAGTCAAAAGATAACATGTATTGGTGAGGATGCAGAGGAAAAAGAACCTTTATACATTGTTGGTGGGAATGTAAATTGGTACAGCTGTTATACAAAATAGTATGAAAATTTCTCAAGAAATTAAAAATAGAACTGCCATATGATCCAGCAATTCTACTTCTGGGTATATAACCAAAGAAAATAAAATCAGTATCTCATAGACGCATCTACACTTCCATATACTGCTGCGTTATTCACAATAGCCAAGATAGAGAAACAACCTAGGAGTTCATTGACAGATGAATAGATTAAAGCAAGCGTGAGACATATGTACATAAACACACACATAATGGAAAACTAGCCTTAAAAAAAGAAGAAAATTCTGCCATTTGTAACAACATGGATGAGCATTCAGGACATTATGCTAAGTGAAATAAAGCAGACTCAGAAAGAAAAATACTTTCACTGGTACCCTGAGGCTAAAAAAAAAAAAAATTAAAAACAAAAAAAGAAAAAAAAAGAAAAAAAAATACCACATGATTCATCTCACTTATATGTAGAATCTAAAAAGGTTGGACTCGTAGAAGCAAAGAATAGAATGGTGGTCTCTAGGGGCTGGATTGGGGGAAATGAGAAGATGTTGGTCAAAGGGTATAAATTGTCAATTATAAGATACATAATTTCTTGGAATACAATATTATGGTGACTATAGTTAATACTGTAGTGTTTACTGAAATTTGCTAAGAGAGTAGATCTTTAGTGTCCTCACCAGACATACACACACACACACACACACACACACACACACACACACGGAAACTATGTGTAGTGATGGATGTGTTAATTAATTTGATTGTGATAATCATTTTACAATGTGTATATATATATTAAAATATATTGTATACCCCGAATATGTATACTTTTTATTTGTCAATTATACCTCAGTAAAGCTGAAAAAAAAAGAATCCCAACATTTTCTAACATTTAATTAATCAACACTGTTTGGTACTCTTATAGGAATCTGACATAAATTTGAAAAGATGAAGTCAACCTATTATTAGTTTTTATTCCTCTCTTTTCAAGATAAATATTGGTAGAGCTCGCAATGCCTGACCTTATTTTCACTTCCTTGAATCTCAAAGTTCAGTGGGAAGCCCTGGTACTAAGTCATGTTTTGCCAACTTCTTGGCTTCTTCCACTCATGACTAGGCAAAATTTGTAGAGCATAATTCTCTTTGCTTTACCTGTGTTGGTTCTAAGGAATGTGAGTCTCTAAATACAAACATTTATCAGCTTCTTCTAAGTAAAAACAGAGGAAGAGAGAAGACAATTAACACTTATTTATTAAGTGTGGTATTAGTTTCCCAGGGCTGCCGTAACAAAGTGTCACAATTTGGGTGCCTTAAAACAACAGAAATATATTATCTCACAGTTCTGGAGGCTAAAAGTCCAAAATCAAGGAGTTGGCCATGTAGGTTTCCTTTGAAACTTGTAGGGGAGAGAGAATCTTTCATTGTCTGTTTTTAACTTCTGGTGATTTGACAGTAATCCTTGTCATTTCCTGGCTTACAGCTGGAGCACACTAACCTCAACTTATATTGCCACATGTTTTTCTCCCCTGGTATGACTCTACATCTCTTCTTTTCTTCTTATAAGGACACCACTCACATTGGATTAAGGACGCACTCTACTCCAGTATGACTTCATCTTAACTAGTTGCATCTGCAACAATCCTATTTCCAAATATATCACATTCGGATATACTGAGGGTTAGGACTTCAACATTGGTCTTGGGACCAGACAATGCAGGCAGTAACAAGTGCATTCTCTGTTCCAGACAAGTATATTCTCTTAACAACATAGTGAAGATGCTTTCATAATGACCATGTTTTGAATTATGAAACTAAGGCTAAAGGATTAACTTTCTTAAAATGATTTTAGCAGGGGAGTGATAGATTTAAACTCCTATTGGCACTCAGCAATGCTTGTATGCTTTTCATGATCTTAATCTTACCATGCTGTCAGGCTCACTCCCGCTTTATTAAAAACATAAACTTATAACATATATTCATGTAAATATAATAAGAAAAGGTTAGCTTTGAGGAAACACAGAAATTAACCCTCAAGAAGTCTGCTGTATAAAAGGATATAGTACTAAAGGTGCATAGATGAAGGGTAGCTTAAACTTTGTAGGTTCTCCAAAAGGTTATCACGTATGATATTACTTATCAAAACCCACTGAATTTCATATCACAAAGAAAAAAATCGTAATGTATGAAAATTTTTAAAAAGTATTTAGAAGGTTGGTGAAAATCCAGGATGGAAGGGAGAATTTGAAAAAAAAAATAAACATCTAACTGTATTATTATACAAATATGAAATAACCTCCCTGAATGGGGTATAGGAAAGGCTACAGACCTTTGGAAAGTGGAATCTGTAAAACGAAAGACAAAAGATACTGCACATAAGCACCGTGCTCCAGTTAATAATGTTAACACACATTCTGGAAAGGAACAATTAAGTAAATGAATGGCAATGGTGGTAGCCAGGTTTCCTGCTGTTGTAGAAAGAGGTTATAGATAAGTAAAGACAGGGAGTTATAAAGCACCAAGCAAATCAGCAAGAAAAAAAATCAAACAACCCCACTAAAAAGTGGGCAAAAGACATGAACAGAAGCTTCTCAAAGAAGATAGACAAATGGCCAATAAATATATTAAAAATTGTTCAACGCCACTAATCATCAGGGGAATGCAAATCAAAACCACAATGAGATATCACCTTACCCCAGTCAGAGGGGCTTTTATTAAAAAGACCAAAAACGATAGATGCTAGCATGGATGCAGAGAGAAAGGAATGTTTATACACTGTCGTTGGGATTACAAATTAGTACAACCTCTCTGGAAAACACTATGGAGATTCCTCAGAAAATTAAATGTAGAACTACCATTTCATCTCAGCAATCCCACTACTGGTCATCTACCCAAAGGAAAAAAAGTCATTTTATCAAAAAGACACCTGCACTCAAATGGTTATGCACCACAATTCATAATTGCAAAGATGTGGAATCAACCCAAATGCCCATCAATTCATGAGTGGATTACCAAATGTGGTATATATAATACACACACGTGCACACACACACACACACACACACACACACACACACATCAGGGAATACTACTCAGCCATACAGAAGGATGACTTAATGCCTTTTGCAACAAATTGGAGACCATTATCCTAAGTAAAGTATCTAAAGAATGGAAAAACAAACATCACATGTACTCATTATTATATTGGAACTAACTGATGAGCACATGTACATAAAGGGAAGTAAATCGCAAAGGAAATTAAGCAGGTGGGAGGGGGTAGGAGGGGATGGGCAAAAACCTACCCAATGGGTACAATGAACACTATTTGGGTGATGGGTACACTTTTAATCCTCATTAGAGCATTACAAAAGTGATCTACATAACCAAAAATATTTGTATGCCCATAATACTTTGGAATTAAAATAATAATCATAATCATGATGACAATGCCTAAATGTGGGATAACAAAATACTGTGAAACTAAAGTATTAGTGAAAAATAATGTGTAATTAGGATTGGATGAATTGATAACAATCAAAGACTTGTAAGTTCCTTTTACCTTCAGGAGAACAGAAAGATTAAAAGACTTAATCTCATGTATATATGTATATGTATATGTGAGTTTATGTGTATATGAGTTTGTGTGTGTGTGTGTGTGTGTATGATATTTTGTACTCAAATTAAGAAAATATGTGGCCAGATGTGGTGGCTCCTAGCATTTCAAGAGGCCAAGGCGGGAGGATTGCTTGAGGTCAGGAGTTCGAGACCAGCCTGAGTAACAGAGACTCCATCTCTACTAAAAATAGAAAAAAAATTAGCCAGGTGTGGTAGTGCATGCCTATATTCCCAGCTATCCAGCAGGCTGAGGCAGGAGGATTGCTTGAGCCCAGGTTTTGGAGGTTTCTGTGAGCTAGGCTAATGGCACAGCATTCTAGCCCAGGTGATAGAGTAAGACTCTGTCTCAAAATAAAACAAAAACAAAACAAAAAAATGCCTTAAAATGGAGGCATTTTAGGAGGTAAAAAAATGCCTGCTTCTACAACATTGCAGCAAACCTCTCACATTAATGACCTTTAATTGTCCATACTAGTAAGACTTAAATCATCCAATGTTGTCAATCTCTTGAAAACGCATCAGAGTGTGGACAGGTAGATTTAGTTGAGGAACATCTGAAAAGTCCACTGGATGCAAAACCATCCATTGTATTGGCTTGTATGCATATGTCTATGAAATAGTGCTGACATGAAAGACTTATTGGTTGATTTTAAATATTTGGAGGGTTTTAACCTATAGGGTTTTAACCTATAAAATGAAGGGATGACATAGAAGTTGAATATTTGGACTAGAACTTAATTTTTCAGCAGTATTCCTGACAAGAAGCATAAACAGAAAGTAAATTACATGCTCCTCTCTTACAAAAGCCCAAAATTTACTAATTAATCCAAACAGTAATATTAAATTCAGTTCCTTTTCTCAGAAAGCATAATTATAGATTAGAGATCTACCATAAAAATGGACTTCTCTTTGGCCAATGACATAGATGTTATATTTTATGAAACATAATACATATTTCCATAACGGAGGTAGTAAAGAGTTACTTCTGCTTACATTATTTTGAGAACTTTCTTATCTAGTTCCTTACTTAAATTATACTTTAACAATGAAGAAAATATCTGCGCAGTGGCTAAAAAAAGCAGGAGATATATTTGGCATTCAGTCAGTTCAAAATGGCTCAAATGCATCTTGTGGCAGCACCCATAAAGCCAGCGTTGCCTGAGATCATTTATTGTACTCCTTGGAACAGGTTCGCCACATATCAGTAATGTGCTTTTACTAGCTTTCTTCCTAATATGGGGATATAATTTGTTACAAATTGAAGGTAATATATAAGTCATGTCCTCCTTCTACTATGCCTTGACTCCTCAGAATTTGCCTGTGTTGCAGAAGAAATAAAAACATTCAATTAGTATAAAAAATTTAATGTCACCAGAAATAGAACTAAAAAATAAGGTTACGTAAATGTCTTGCATTTTAAACTGTCCCAGATTTAAACAGTTATAATTGATTGGAAATCTCATACATTGCTACTAGATTGTGAATTGGCAAAATACTTTCTTTCAGAAAGTATTAGAAAGAAAATAAACTTTCTTTCTTTCAGTTTAATAGATGTTTTGAATGTTAAAAGAAAATGCTCGAATGTTAACCTTAAAAATTCCACATATAGTGAATTATACTAAAAATAATACAATGAAAAAGGATACATTTACAAGGATATATATCACTATATTATTTGAACTTGTGGAAAATGGGGCAAAATCTAAATAGATATTTATCAATATTAATTAAATATGGTGTCCCATTTTATAGAATTTTTTCAGACATAAAAGTGGCAATTTATATATGTGATATGTGTATCACGTATATGTATAGATGAGATATATATATCATCTCATTTTGTAAGGCACTCATTTAAACTTATATATAGGTATATATATAATATAACTATATAAACTTGTCTCATAGAATATTTATAAAATTAGTAACAGCATTATATGCAGGCAGTGTGATTATATAAGTACATATAATTAAAACATTTGCTTAATTTATTTAAATGTTTGTCTTAAATGATCATGTACTATTTTCATAATAAAATAACATTCTTTGGCACACTGAGTCATGTAGAGGTGGTCTCTAAATCAGGCTACAGACTTATTTTAAATTTAAGTACCCTCTTTTTGATTTCATTCTTTTGGTAAAAAGAAGACCTTGTTCAAGCGTGTAAACCAGTAAGCTCAGTAAAACCAAACTCAGGTAATTACGGTATACAATGGAATATTATTTTTCTTACTAAAAATGTTTTCATTTCATTCACGTTTCACACACAGCTATTATTATTTCTATGTATTTCAGGGAGCTTGAGTTTGGTGAGGAAGGAGAAGAGGATACCAGAGGCAGGGAAAGGGTAATGATGATAGCATGGTATTATTATTCAAGGTAGTTTCCTGATATGTAATTCCATGGGTTAAAAAGACAGAAAAAAAAAAAAAACTCTGAAATTCACTGTATCCTACACTAAAACCTTTTACCAATTATACAGTGAAAAAAATGCTGAATGGCAGAAAACGCACAAAATTATTCAATTGAAACTTGTTACCAAAGACTGCTCTACAACCGAGATAAACGGATTTGGTGAACTAATGGTCCCTTATTGCTCTTCTTAATCTTCTCAATTCTAGTAGGAAAAATGGCCGGGTAGTGGGACTCAACTATTCTGAATGCAGAAAAATGACTGAAAATTAACTTAGCAACTGTAGTGGTTAATGCATAATCTTTTTATTGCACAGTCCCTCGTTCTCAGTGATTTTGGATGTTTCTATATAATAATAATTGTTGAAGGATTGGAGCTACTATGTTGGTGATGGAGGTAGTACAATTTTGTAACCCCAGGATATATTCAGTGGGAGTACTTTTTTCAGGCTTAAAATAAATTTAAAGACCTGTAGCAAAGACTTTCAAACTGTTCCATGCAGGACAGAGAAAGCTAAGACAATATATAGGTCTTTGGGCTATATATATTTCAATGAGAAGAGACCCAATTTTATCTGTTATTAGGTAAGAAAAAAAAGTTTGAAAACCACTGGGATTCTAGCATCAGCCTATAGTGGGTAGAGGCTCATGAATTTTTGCTATAAATGCCAGGAGAATAGTATATAGGGGCAATAACATGATCGTCCTCCAGGCTCAGTTAACATAAAAAATAGTTTCAATTGTTATAATCAAGTTCAAACTCAAATTAATACTTTCCCCTGAACCTACACTTCATTCATAATTAAACATCATAAAAATCTTAGAAGTGAGGAGGAGCCAAGATG
Organism: Indri indri; assembly: GCA_004363605.1. NCBI lineage: Eukaryota > Metazoa > Chordata > Mammalia > Primates > Indriidae > Indri > Indri indri. The sequence continues at coordinate 33,858 of RJWJ010016006.1, forward strand.
GTGGACTAGAAAAGCCACCAGTCAGAGTATCTCTGCAAAAAAGATGAATTTTAGAAGAAAGAGAAAAAAATAAGCTAGCAGAGAAACATAGATCGGGTGAGGGTCAGAAGGAAGGGTGCCTGAAACTACAGGAGACTCCATGGGAAGATGTTGCGGAGGAGAACTGGAAGAAGAAAGGTCCCGAGAGGCTTGGAGACCAGCAACAAGGGTAGGCGGAGTGGTTAACTTCCTCTCCCTTGCATCTTGTACTGCTGGCGGGCTCCTGAGTGGTTGGAGAGACCTGCCAACACCAGCCCAGAGACGGCTGCTGGCAGTGAGCAGTGGCCTCTTGTGGATTCAGCACTGGGCTCCCAACCCCCTCGGGGCACCTCCCCGTGCACAGAACTGGCCCTATTGCCAGACGCCATAGTGCTCCATTCTGTCCTTCCACCTCCCTACCCGTGGGGGCCCAGAGAGACAATTTAGCCACCACACGGAGGCATCTCCAAGGAAGGGGACCTTTCCTTTTGGGGCCCTATAGCAGACTGAGGGGTACTCAGACTGTGAGCTCCCTACCCGCCAGCCCTCCCAGGTGCTACTTGCCTGGGGACTCCAGGAGAGCGGGGCAAATCTCGAGGTGGAGTGAAATCGATCCAGCTTGGGAACCCTGTAGGTGATTTCAGACCAGCACCCCTCCCCCTGGCAGGGTCAGAGATTGATCTCCAGGGCCCAGAGGACAGGCCTGCAGACCAGACCCCGTACAACCAGATCGCAATGGCACTGCCCCGGAGCACAGAAGGGAGATCTGTGAAAGTGCCTACTGAGGAGTGTGTGCCTTCAGGGGCAGATCAGCATGCTGGAGTGGCAACCCTCCTCCCAAAAGAGGACCGTGCACCCAACTCAGGCTACAATCCTGGGTAAGGAACCTCCTGGCCCACATCACAGCCAGGGGAGATCCATTGGCCTGAGGTCCCGCTTGCTGCCAGAGGCCTGGGAGAGGCCACAGAGTGGGGAGGGTGAAGGGGAGTGAGACATGCTCCAGAGTGTGGGTCTTGGACAGCTCCACCCCCCAAGCCCAGACTTTCAGCTGAGGGGAGCCATTTCAGCCCCTCCTGGCAGCTTTTCACAGAAACAAAGACCAGACCTTTGACCCCTGCTAACAGCAGTTGTGGAGCCTGAGGGCAGGCTTACCCAAACCAGCCCCACCCAGACTCACTCCCAGTCCTGCCCCCACTGAGGTGGAGAATAAGGACACACCTGGAAATCCCAGGGCCCCACC
>RJWJ010016007.1:0-10641 GCA_004363605.1 Indri indri
GGGACCTTAAATCAGTTTCTTAACTTTTCTGAACTTCAATTTTCTACTTTTTAAAATAGGAGATAATAAATGGGGATCACGTAATCCACATCTCCTCATTCCACCCACCCAATGCCCTGATAACCGTCATCCTACTTTCTGCTTCTATGAGTTTCACATTTTTAGGTTTCAAATATAAGTGGGATCCTGCAGTATTTGCTATCTGTACCTGACTTATTTCACTTAGTGTAATGTCCTCCGGGTTCTTCCATGTTGTTGCAAATGGCAGGATTTCCTTCTTTTTGTAACGTTAATAGTCTTCTATTATATTAATACATATATATCACACTTTCTTTTTCCATTCATCTGTTGATGGACACTTAGGTTGATTCCATATCATGGCTATGGTGAATAATGCTGCAATGAACATGGGACATCAAAACATCATGTATGTCATAAATATATACATTTGTATTAATCAATTAAACATTAATAAAGCTGGAAAAAATTAAAAATGGAATTATAATGACAACCTTACCTGTCTCATAGTGTTTTACTGAGAATTAAATTAGTTCCACTAAAGATGAGGAATTACTTAATGGGTACGGTGTACATTATTTGGATGATGTATACCCTAAAAGTCCTGCCATGACCACTACAAAGTCTATACATGTAACAAAATTGCACTTGTACCTCATAAATTTAAATAAATAGACAAATACATAAATTAGTGTCATTCAAAGCATGATCTGTCCGTGGACCACCATCTACCCCACAACCACCAGTCCCATCCAAGGCTCACTGAATTGGAATTTCTCGAGGTGAGGCCAGGAATCTGTTTTAACGATATTCTTCTGAGTGATTCTTTTGCATGCTAAAGTATGAGAAAAACTGAATTAAATGAGGCAATGAATAAAAAAAATATTTTTGTGAACTGTAAAACATTTGCACACATGCAAATGTGTTCTCATCCTATACTGCTTTTCCCCACTCTCTACCTCTCCTCTCTCCACCTCTGTCCATCCCCACTCCTCCTGCTCTGCTCCCCGCTGTCTCCTATTCATTCTACCTCCTCCTCTCCCCACCAAAGAAAATATTTTGTGTGCAGAGAGCTTGCATCTTTCCCAATCTTTAGGGTTCCGTGAAGAATAGATGTTCAATTGATGTTTGATGACTGAAAGAATGGACAAATGAGCAATCACAAAGGGCATCACACTATGTCAGCATATGTCTTTTCATAGACTAAATCTTATTCCATTAACATAATGTTCGTCTTCCAAAAAATCTCAAGTGTTTTCATGTGTGCCAACACATGCACCTTCATCTTCACATGATCTTTCTGAAAGCAGGAAGAGGCAGGTTCCCCTCACCCACTCAACACCCCAAACCTCAAACCTATACAGATGCTGAAATAGAGAATGGGAGAATCACGGTGCTTGCATCATCACATTCAGGAAGGAGGAAGAGTCAGAATCGGAGACTGGTATTTAGATGCCCAAACCCTGAAGCATTGCCCTTTATTCCCAGGGCCTTCAGCTGCAGAGAGAATGCAAGATGATCTAGCTCTCCCCTTCGCAGGAGGGGGGTCTAGGAAAGAATACGTAACTGATTTCTACCTCTGTGTGCTTTGAGACTTAAACCAGAAAACACTGGTAAAATGCCTGGAGCATCATAAATGCTTAGTAAACATTCTTTCCCCATGTTCTTTTAGGCTGGCTCCTGCAAACGTTATCAGCGAAATGTACTTGGCTGTCTTCATTAGAAATATCTTGATTGAGGGCAACAGAGTACAGTCCTGCCCTTTAATTGGAATCCCTTCAACAGCTGGGGCGAAGGGCTGTGTAAAGTAAAAAAGAGAAATGGAGCCAGGCCAGCTTTCTCTATATATGCTCCTTGGACTACCAGAATCAGAATCCCTGGGTGTTTGTTTAAAATGCAGATTCCTGAGCTCTACGTCTGAACTATCCGGAGTCTCAGAGAATGTATCCTAGAAATCTACATTTTTAGCAAGTGCTCCAGGTGAACCTTATACTCACTCAAGTTTAACAACTATTGCTTTAGTTCATTATATGGCAACCATAACTGTACATGAGAAAGAGCTTGGGAACTTTTAAAAAATATTGAAGCCCATATTTCTCCCCAGAAAAATTAAATAAGAACAGGTGAAAGAGTAGGTGGGCACTGGGATTCTCCCAGTGATGAGAATAGCAACCAACTAAATCTCTTTTGCCCTCTAATATATCCCTTAGCATTTAATTTTTTCTGCTGTTGGAGGAGGAAAAACATCAAGGCAAGAAATTATATAAATTTAATTTTTGAAATTTTTTCTAAATCAAGAGCATAACATGAGCTGTCAGCGGCATTTTAGAAATAAGACCTTTTTTCTCTTTCTGTGTCAAATTCACTGAAGATGTAAAGCCAAAATGAACTGAAGTTACCTTGTAACAAAGATCTATTTCCATGTGACTAATGTGCACTGCAGTGCTGAGGAACCCCCACCTAGCATTTAAACAGTCTGCACTTTTAATTATTATACTAACATTTTGCCAACTGTCAAATGCTTGAAAATCATTTAATATCTTCCCATCTCTATGCAACACATTTATTGATATTCATGAAGTGAGTTCCTTCAGCAGTGTCTAGACTGAATGTCAATAGGGTCTGCTGAGGGAGATATTTTCACAGAGAGAGGATATTAATAATGGAATGGAGAAATTATTTTTAATTTAGTTTAATAAAGGATTAGATGGGACAAGACCACTGTGCCCCCTTAATGGTCTAATGCATAAATAAATGTAACCTGGCTAAATCATTCTGAATATCAAAGATGAGAAATGATCAACTTAACATAATTCACTTTCAGCTGATGTTCTCTCCATGATTTTACAAGCCAAAGGGTATTCCTCTGTGTTATACCAGAGAGTTATTTTCTCATGTCCTATGTAAAAGAGACAGTGAATATGTGGAGAACAGTCTCCCACTTTTGGAAACCTGATTTGTGAAAAAGATCAAAAACTAGATTTTGCAGACATCCCGGTAATAACCTGGTTTTCAAAAAAGGAAACTTGGTATCCCCTTCTGAAAATAGTCCACACTTCAGGATAGGAAAAAAGGGAGGAAGAATCATTGAACAACCAAGGATCTTACAAAGTCATTACCACCACTGGGTATATAGCAGATGCTCTGCTAAACCCTTCCTAAGCTTTACCACACTTAATTCCCCAACAACCCCAGAAAATGCACCCAGTTAACCCCTGTTTTTATTGTTAATTTGTTAAGACTCTGGTTCACGAAGTTGTTAATCACATGCCTCAGTATATTGTGGTATCTTATTATTTGTCTGTACGAGGCCCCTCTTACTTAATAAATTTATCCCTTTTCATGTACACAGCCCATTCCCATTCCCTCTTCCATCCACAGATAACCATTCTATGACATTTATGTGTGTGTCTTGTTTGAACGCATTTTTATATAATGAGCAATACGTGAATGATAACGTGTGACAGTTGTTTTTTACTTTTTCATTAAGAACTGTGTTTTTAAGATACACCGAAGTTTCTCCGTGTACGTCTAGCACACAGCATGTACATATTCACCTGATTTTACAGATAAGGGAGCTGAGGCTTAGAAAGTAAAGTAAACTGCCCAGCACAGCATCACGTGAATATTAAATTGTGGAGCTAGTCTCCAGATGACTTTCACTTTAAGGATAGCGCTCTTGACTACTAGACTATATTGCTTCCCTTTCAAAACATTATGTTTTTTAGTTCTTACGACAGCCCTGTGAGGTTAAGAGAGGCTAAGCAATTTATCCAAGGTCACTCATCTAGTTAGTAGCAGGGCTTGGATTACAACTCAGGTCTGTCTGATCCCAGAACCTGCGTGTTTTCTCTTTTACGATGCAATGACCTGTCATTGCTCGAGTCTTCGGAGTTAGATTACTCTCCCAACTCCTTTCTCTGTGCTTTATTCTTGTTTAGTGAGCTGGGGCAGGGGGTACCTTTCCTTATCAAATAGCAAAATGTGGGTCATAAGGAGCCTTGTGGAGCCGCCTGATGTACTGTGTCAGTTCCAATACTACCACGGCCAGTGCTGCGGAGATTAGTCCCATCTGAACCTGTGAGGCCAAGGAAGGCTATGTGGCAATCTGTCCTCTCAGGGTGGATTTCTGCCAAGGTCTCCTGCTGGAATAATGACAGAGCTACTACGTTCTTTCTCCAATGATGCAATAGGTCTGGTGACAGGAGGTTTTTCTTTCTCTAGTTGCCCTTGGACACTTCATGGCTATGTCTACTGGGGTTATGTAAAACTCCTTGTATGCCTTGGCAGGTGGCCCTGGGAACTCAAGTGCACTATCCTTGTGGTAAGCACTCAAGCAGAGTGAAATGAAGAGTCAATTCTGCTGAATAAGTTCTGAGGATTTCAGGTCAATCTACTCAGAGTCTAGTCTTGCGGACCAAGCTTCTTAAACCTCAATTAAATGAAAGGAGTAAAAAACAGTTGATTTCAGCCGTTTTGCATTTGGCCAACAAATTTGGATAAGGCACATTTCTTGATATCAAACAAGGGGTAGAGAAGACAGAAATTTTAGAAGTATCGAATAGAGTTTTCTTACAGTAATACAAACTTGAGGGGTTGGCTTGCATGAAAAAAAAAAGGGATGTACATTAGACTAAAACAAAGTACAAATATCAGGCTCACTTCTTTCCAATGTGATCTTGGGCAATTTACTTAACCTTGATTTATTTCCTCAAATAATGAACCAGGGACAATGACATCCATTTCACAATACTATTATGAAATAATCTGAGAAAATACATGTAAAATGCCTGGCACATTTTGAGTCATTTGCTGAATGTTAGGTCACCATTAGAAAAGAGAGAACAGCAAATATTTTAGTATCTCAGCTGATTTTAAAGATCTTTCTAGTTGAAGTTAAATTATAGATTTTTTTTTTTTCTTTGCCCTTTCAGTTCATTTTGTAGAGGACAGCTTAACTGGGCCTTGAAGCATTTGGAAGGTCATTCTGTGCATGAATTTGTTTTGGCATTTATTTCTGCCTTCTATATTTTATTTTATCCACTGCCAAGGGGGCATTTTGATTGGCACGGGAGCCAAGTGAAACAAAGCTCTGCCTCCAAGGGACATACACGAAGCAGCTCTGTGAGAATCGCCTCCTTTCTGTCTTATGAGAGCTGACTTTCTTCCCCTTCACTTTGTTTCCGAGAGATTTTTGATGTTTTCCTGGCGCTGTCAATTTTATTACTTGCTCGCCTCGTTCACCAACACCACCAGACACTATCAGCTCAGACCCAGAAACACGAGGCCAACATTGTGGAATCCATTTAGACATGGTAACGTCTAGTCTGAGGCTTACAGGGGACTGTGACTAAATTTATTTTAAAGGCTAAATGGAGGGAAAGGTTTCCCTGCCTGTCTGAGACTTGGTCTTATTATTTGGCCTCTTTCCTAGTAATGGTGATTTTGTTCACTATCCCTTGAAAGATATCAATCACCTGAGCTCACCTGTTCCCATTAGCTGTACTTTTGATCAGTGGCTCCAGAATGAATCATCTAAAAATTTCTACTGCATTAAGCAGAGCCCCTTTTCAAGTAGTCTAGGAATGAAATGCATTATTCAGTAGTTCTGTACTTTCCAGTCTCCAGATTAATTTGGGAGATGCAGTGACTCTGCTTCAGAAGTGAATCGAGAGGACCACGTGTGCATAGGGAGTGTGTGTTACACTTTGCACTGAAGAGTCCTTAGGCACAAAACATGTAATTAGCAGGAAGGTGACTTAAAATTAGGTGGCAGGAAGGTTGAATCCTCAGCTCTTGAGGACTGTTCTTTCAATGTGTGATCCTCCACCACCAAACCATGCACTGGGGGAGATTATTTCAAATGCAGTTTCCCTCCCCTCCCCCTAGAAGATTCTGAATTTTGTACCTGGAGTTCTGGAATTTGCAGGTGATCCTGAGGGACACTGACACTGAGAATTGCTATTCCAGAAAAGTTCTGCGCATCTTCCTCAAGGACCATATATTACAAATCGTATTTGTAAAGTGTAATTTAATTTTATTCTAAATAAATAAAAAAGAATGAAAATGACTGATGTGGTAGCAACTTTGAAGTTAAGCAGATGTGTTTTCAATTTTCCATTTCTCCCCCTAATAGATCATTATCTATTTCTCAGATAATTATTTTTTCCTCCTTTTGGAAAAAAATGTTAGAATTGTAGTTCTGTGTCCTTGTGGACTTAGGTATGGCCAGGTAGGGCTTTGCCAACGGAATGTGAAATGTGAACAGCATTTGAAATTATAACATTTTAAATAGGGCTGGTCTGTTAGTCTAGATCCCAGGGTGTCTGTGATGAGCAGAGAACTGGTAACTCACATGGGACACACAGAGTGAGAAAAATGCGCATTGTTTTAAGATATTAACATTTAGGGGTTTCTTTTTACTGAAGAAGAGCCTAGCATAAGCTGACTTACAAATACTGACTCACCCTGTGACCTTAAGCAAGGAGGTTAAGATCTCGGAGCCTCATTATAACCACTGCTAAATGAAAAATGTAATATCCACAACTAAAGGTAGTTAGAGGATTAAATAAAATGAACTGTGTAAAAGAGCCTTGCCTGCTTCCTAACACATCATAGACATTCAATGGGTATTGGTTTCTTTTCTTGTTCCCACAGTCTTTCTCCCCAATATGAGCATGCATTTGTTCATAAAGAATAAACCTGCATAATATTTATGAATGTGTTCCTAGTAATATCCTAAGTGAAATAACTGCTTCCTACAAATAAGAAAGTGCATTTATTCTGTGATATCACACAACTCAGTGAAACAGTGAGTTACAGAATCTTAAAATTAGGACATTCATTGAAGATGGAAGAAGGTAACCATGCTAAACACACAGAAGAGCACAAGCAAAGATGAATACGACAAATAAGACAATCTCTGTCTTCAAGAAGCTAATGGTCTAGTTAGGGAGGCAGAAATGCATCGAAATTCAGTACACTTATCAATGATGCAAGTGCTGTATACATATATACACAGAGGACAGTGGGGAATAGAAGGGCATATGATGAATCGTACATGGGTAGCAGTGATGATTTTATAGATATTATATTTAATCTGAACCTTAAATGACAAGTAGATGTCAGGAAGATGTAGGAAAAAGAGGCAAAAATGTAAATAAAGGTCTGAGAGTCATTGCCTTGTTTGAGGAATGGCAGACCATGGGGCTTGAGAGTTAAAGAAATAGACAAGCATCAAGTTGTAAAAGATGAAATTCTGCAGTTAAGTTAGGTCAGACCGTGACGTTTGGACTTAGCAATTGTATAGTGGAAAGGTGGCTAAGATACAGATTTTAAAAAGAACATGATCAAAGTTATGTTTGGGAATGAGACCCTCGTTCAATTACTGAAGCCAGGGAGGACATTTAATAGGTTTTCAAAACTTCTGGTGGGCTTGAGTGTGACAGTTATCTTGGGAGTGGAGATAAGGAGCTAGTTAAAGAGCTAAGTTTGGGTAGAACTGAATTGATTATCTGCTGAATATGAGAGACAAAAATAAGTTTATAAAATGTGGTTAAATTTTCTAACTTGAATAAATAGATGGATGACATGGGCATAGACAAAAACAAAGAAAACAGGAAAAAAACCTCTTAGGTTGGGAATAACATAAATTTTGTTTGGGACTTTTTATATAACTATTATGTGAAACATAAAAAGAATATAGAAAATACATAAGCAAGCTATGAATCATAAAAGCTATGAAACAAATAATTATGAACTCACTGTACAATTTTAGAACTAGAATGCTAGCATAACATTGATGCTATACCTGTATACTTCTTTCGAATCCCGTCCCACGATCCAAAATCATTCCCTTGTCTTCATAGTTTTACCACTTATGGATATATTCTTACACAATAAAATTTTAAATTTTGTTACAGCATATGGCATTCTATGATTTTATTCTTTCACTGTATGTTGTTGATATTATTACATTATTATTTAATGTTCATCCAAGTTGATTTTTGTAGCTGTAGTTTATTCATTTTCTGGGCTATATAAATGTACATTGACTGACTATACTATAATTTACTCCCTCCCCTGTTGATACACTTGGATTATTTCTAGTTTTTTTGTTTTTTTGTCATTGCAAGAAATGTTGCCATAAACATTTTTGTACATGTCTCCTAGCTTTGATCCTTTTGATTTTGAGGAACAGTCAGTTGTTCTAAAGCTTTCAGAAAGCATCTGAGTTAGATATATGACACTAGGAGTCTCTGAGAAACAAGTGGTATTTAAAGGCCATCAGCTTGATTGAGGTGACTCAACATGAGCATATAGAAGAGAACTAAGCTTGGGATCAAAATCCTCATGAACATGAACAATTAAGGTATGATGGTGTGTGCATTAAAGGAGTCATCTGAGAGTAAGAGAAGAATCAGAAGGGAGTGACAGCAAGGGACTCACTGGAGGAGATTTTAAAGGAAGTTATGGTCTACAATTTCAAAAGCAAAGAACATCAGGGTGGATTTGTTTATTATAACCTCATCGGTTACTTAGTGAAAGGCAATGTTTCCAAGAGATGAAGAGAAAGTCAGATAAGGAGTCTGAAGGCAAGACAAGAAAGCACTACCAGGAGAATATATTAGTAATGAAATAAGCTTATTTGTTACAAGGAGGCCAGAGTTGGACTGGGAGGTTGAGGAGCAATGCAGGTTCAAGAAAATGTTTTCAGAGATATGAACATGTTTAGAGACTCAGGGGAGCAATTTGAGAATCACGGGAGAAATGGGAAAATTGTTGTACTCATGTCCTCTAAAAACAACAACAACATTAGAGAATATTTATTGCTTGCTGTCCATGGAAACTCTCCTAATTTCTTTGTATTTAGTTTTCACAAAAATTCTCAAGAGAAAATATTTTATTATTTCTCTTTTTGTATTACTCAAACTACTTTGTTCAGAATAAGGTGTAGGGGATCCAGGACGGAAGAAGAAAAATCAGTTAGAACGCTTTGCACAAATGCAATTTCAAGATAATGGTAAATTGCATGTGGGGATGTGTTGAGAAGAGGATCGATTTCAGATTCTTTTTGAAGATAGATCAAATAGGATTATTGAGAGAGCAGATGCAGGCTGTATAGGAGAGAAATGAAACACAACTTCAAGCTTTTGGGGTTGAATAACTGGAAGGATGACATTGTTATTTACCATAGTAAAGACTATAGAAAAACAATTTGGTGTGGAGGAAGATAAGAAGTGAGGTTTTTGATGAGCTAAGTTTGAGATGCCTGTTAAACACGCAAGTGGAGATGATGAGTAGGCAGTTGGATACACAGATATGGGGTTCAAGAGAGAAGTTTAGGCTGGAAATATAAATGAGGGAGTCATCAGGGTTTAGATAAAGGAGGTCTCCAAGGGAGTTAGTTTATACAGAAAAGAGCTCAGGTGTGAAAATTGAGCCCTGGTATAGAGAAGATGGAGAGGAACCAGAAAAGAAAAAAAAAAAAAAGACTGAGAAGGAGAAGGTACCAGGTAGGAAGTAAACCAAGAGAGTGTTCCCTGGAGACAAAGTAAAGAAAGTATTTCAAGGAGGAGGAAAAAACTAACTGTTTCCAAAGCTTAAGTTCAAATATGAAGAGGACAGAGAAATGCCCATTGGATTTAGTAGTGGCCAATTGCTAAATTGAATCAGAGAACTTCAATTTCTCCATTCTAATAATTGATTACACTTCTAAAGTAGCAAGATTACACCCTTCAGCTCAGTGGAAGCCCTTTGTTTCTCACATGAATCAGAATCTTTAGCTGGTTCATTAATCAGTAGAGTTGTTGTTTGCCAATCTTTTGATGTAGATCCAGGTTTTTTCTTCACATAGAAATAACTTGCCTAAAAACAAATATTTGAGTTTCTGTTTCAGTTTCTTTAAATTATGGAAGAACTTAAAGACAGCCAAAGCCATCTGAGTTCAGAGTATGTCTAGATTTTTGCAGCCTTATCCAAGTCTTCTGAAGTTGTATTGCCCACACCTATTTCGACAGAAAAAAAAAATAGCAATTCATACTCTTTAAGTCTTTCTAAAATGTCCAACTTAGTTTTCATAGAAACAACTCTTTATTCTACTCATATTTTATCAATTCATAAAACAATAGGTACAACATAAGTACATAGGTTAGGGAACAAACACAATCTTCTCTTGCTGGTACTAAAGGGGTAAAGGAGTAATAAAGACTAGCTGCTTGCTGGCCCAGAGTATGAGTGTGCTGTGGATGTCAACCAGCATGTTTCACAGTAAAGAGCCGAATATTGCTAATTTCAAGAGAAGGGAAGTGGAGTCTATTTAAGAAATATCCTACTAAATTTTTATTCACTTGTAATTCGTACATTGACATCCCAATTTATAAAAATAAAAAGGAAACAAAATCAGCAACATTAATTTTATTATCATTGCCCTCCCATTATCTCATGAAACCTTAATTCAATCCTCTTATAAACCCCAAGACTTTCCACTACTTCCCTTCCATAGAAAACCTCCCAACTGCCAGTCATCCACCCTCAGTACCATTGGTGAACATATTTTTTGGTTATCATTTCTGGATTATTAGATAATGTTCAGTCTCCTTTCTTTTTTTTTTTTTTATTTCA
>RJWJ010016007.1:10741-35299 GCA_004363605.1 Indri indri
TATGGGGGTACAGATGTTTAGGTTACGTATGTTGCCCTTACCGCCCCTCCCCCCCGAGTTGCAAGCATGTCCATCTCTCGGATGGTGCACATTGCACTCTTTGTGTATGCATATACCCGTCCCCTCCTCCCCCGCTTCCCCCCTGCCTGACATCCAATAGATGTTATTCTTATATGTACACTTATGTGTTGATCAGTTAATACCAGTTTGATGGTGAGTACATGTGGTTCAGTCTCCTTTCTTTTATTTGACATTTTAAATATGAGCTAATGGCATGCAAAGTGAAGGTGGTCTTTTTTCATAGTGACCACAAATACATGGTATTAGCATATATTTTATTATGTATTTTTGTTATAAAACACTAACAAATGTCCACATGCATTTTATGCTTTATAGTATGCAAAATGCTCATTGCCCTTATTCATTAATCTAACAATTAATTATCGAGCGATTTCTGTGTGCCCAACATGACTCTCTACCTAATTAGAGATGTCAGAGAAGGCCTCTCTGGGAAGGTGACATTTAAGCTGAGACATAAATGTGAGAAACAAGCAGACCTTCGATAGAGAGGAGAAGTACTCTTCAGACCCCTTGGCAGGAATGAGTGGAGCATTTTGGAGACAGTCATAAAATATAATGAATGAAAGGAGAGTTGCAAGAAATGAGGACGGAGTCATGGAGGAAGGTTTGGGGGAAAGGTAGGTCCAGGCAAGTCCTTGTAAGAATTCTATTCTATTCTAAGTGAAATAGGAAGCCCTTGAAGAGTTTTAAGGAAAAAGAGTAACATATTCTTATTTGCATTTAAAACATTCATCCCGGCTGCTGATTAGAGAATAAAAGCTGGGACATTAACTGAAAAACTAATGTGGATTAATCTCACAGGCATTGTGTTGAGCAAAAGAAGACAGACACAAAAATGTACGTGTTGTACCATATACCAATTTCTAAGCACCGTGAACATACAATGTTCTATACATTGATTCATGTGGGGTTTACCTGTAGTGCAGAGAGGAAACGTGTACTAGTGTGATAACAGTGGTGAGGAAGAGAGGCCTTTTGTGCATCTAATCCTTGCTGCAAACTGTTAAACATGGAGAGAAGGATAAGATTATTCTCCACGGGAGACAGATAAAGAAGTAGGAAGAACCAAATGACTTGCCCCAATCACAAAGCTAGTACCAGAGGGTCCAAGTCTCAAACCGAGATTATCCTACTTATTTTATTCATTTAAAAAGTTCAGATATATACAACAATACAAGAAGTGACAAAGGACTGGTAATATAACAACATGGATTAATTTCACAGACATTACATTGAGTGAAGGAAGCCAGCCACAAAGAAGGCCTAATATGTGAAATTCTACAACAGGCAAAGTAGAATCTATGGTCTATGGTGACAAAAGTTTAAAAAAAAAGTGATCATCTCTTTGTGGATTCAGGGAGGTTTACAGAAAAGGGCTGTGAGAGAATTATGTGAGGTAATAGATATGTTCTTTATCTTGATCCATGTATGGGTTATGTGGCTATATATAGTTGACAAAATTCATTGAACTGAATTCTTAGGAGAAAAAAAGTTCAGAATGCCTAAATAATTTCCTAAATAAATAGGGTCAAAATATGACAGTGCTGGGGCAGGAATCTATTCTTTCTAATATCGGGTCATATATTCTTTCTCTAAAGCCTTAGGTCTTGGGCCTAAAGCTACTAGAGAATCTTGGCTTCTGATTCTTAGCCAAGTGTCATGACTCTAACAACCAGATCAACCCATCTCCCTTTGAAGATATAGCTAATAAAACCTAGAACTCAAAGCTATGTCATGCATGGACAAGATGAATGCCCTTCTAGAATAAGAGATCCTATGCTGAATATCAGAGAGTTTTTCAGGACAACAGAATAATTTTAGGTTCTGAACCATGTGAGAAAACTGCTCTTCTAAGAAAAGCTCTCAAGATCCAGAATAAAGCAACGAACCAAGACAGCTTAAAATAAACCCTGAAAATGGACTGGGTTAGCTTATCAGGATTTAGAGTCACTCTAATGACACTTTTGACAACACTGTCCACATGATTGATGCTACTGAGCTGATAATGAGAGGCGATGCCCTTACAAGAATGGCATTTTGGCAAAATGCAATATCTTCTAACTAACAGTTCATTTTTTACAAGATTCTATTCATGGACTGCATACTTATACAATCTCATTAGTCTGCCATTAATCATTTCTAGGTCTGTCTATATTCTGCATTTCTTAAGACTTGGATTTGCACACATGAAACCAATATGCTATATTTGTATAGCATATTGGTTTATGAAGAATTTGGGGCCTGAATCACAAGACAATCAGATGAGAGGTGATGGCACCTGTACTTTATCCATAGCTCCTTGGGTGAGCTAGAGACATGGTGGAGAGACAGGTCGTAATAGGTCCAAGTTCAAATGATAACTGACTAACTTAAGGGATGGGAAAAACAGACAGGCTGGCTTTGAGGGTGATGCTTTTATGGGCATGCAAGCTCTCTGATACTTGTGATTTTTTTCTCTTGTGAATTATCTTATGCAAAATAATGTCATGTCTCCCTTTGGAATACATTAGAGCCCATCCTGAACACAGGTATGAGCACCCTAGTGGGTATAAAGCGTCCTCTTACTTTGTCCTGAGGTATTTACATATTCACAACATTCTAAACCAGGAAGTTCCTGCTAACTTTAAAAATAAAGAGATAGGAAAGGGAGACAGAGTTGGATTAATGGATTGTTAGACAGAAAGCATCTGAGATTCCAGAAATAATTCTCTGGGAAGAATCAGGAAACTGGTTCTTATTCTGGTTTTGATTCTTTAAGGCATTTTACTCATCATGGCAATTCATTTACTACTGGGTATTAGTTTGCTAAGGGTATCATAAAAAAAAGTACCACAAACTTGGTGGCTTAAACAACAGAAATTTGGTGTCTCATAGTTCTAGGGGCCGGAAGTCAAGATGTTGGCAGGTTAGATTTCTTTTGTGGGCTGTGAGGAAAGGGTCCATTCCCAGTCTTTCCCCTGGGCTGGCGGATGGCCACCTTTTTCCTGTGTCTCTTTACACCTTTCTCCCTCTATGCACATCTGTGTCCAAATTTCTCCTTTGCATAAGGACACCATTCATATTGGTTAGGGTCCACCCTAATAACCTCATTTTTACCTGAATACCTCTGTAAAGACTCTTTCTGCAAATAAGGTCACATTCTAGGCAGTGAAGGTTAGAGTCAAACATATCTGTTTTTGGGAACACAATTCAAGTGATAACAACTTTTGATCCTCAGTTTCCTCACCTGAGAAACAGGTATATTTACCCCATACTGTTATTTAAAAAAGGAAAATCAATCAATGTACGTAAAAGCACTTAGTAAATTGAATAGTCTACATTAAACGAAAGCAGTAAAAGTAATAAGAAATAACTACATAGATATACATAATAATAATAATTTTTTCTTAATGAGAACAGTCATGTGCCTGGCACGTTTCTAAATATATTAACTCATCAATGTATAAAATCCTGTATGGAGTTAGAGGGATATAGTATCTTCATTTTCAAGATGAGGAAACTGAAGGACAGCAAGTTTGGGTGATTTGCTAGGGATACAGCTTACAGATGGTGGGACCCCTTGCAAGCCATCCATTAAAGACCAGAGCCTTCAGGCTTAATCACATCCTCTCCCTCCATACAGTTATTAGTGACTGAACCAACTTTGAATTTCCAGAACAAATATTGTTACAAAAATGGACATAGATATTAAGAAATAAAAATAGAAGTGATTTCTATAGATATCTATGTAAATGGAAAAATGAGTTAATATGTGGACATATGGTAGATAGCTAAAGATAATATGTAGTAATATTATTATGTACTAGTATATATGGAGAAGTAGATTAAATTAAATAGGTAGAGAAACTATTAACTGTTAACATTAATTTTCCCTTTAGTGGAATCCCAATTAAAGCAACAATGTAGAGCAATAAAGAGTAAAGTCTGCCTGAGTTCAAGTCCTAGCTACATCATTTACTAACTTTGTGACTTTTACCACATTACTTTCCATGCCTCAATTTCCCCACTTTAAAAAATAAGGCTAGTAAAAGCACTTCTTTGTAAAATTGTGTGGATGGAACATGCTAATATTTACAAAACGCTCAGAAAAAACAATTTGGCACATAGTAAGCTACAGAGTAAAAGAAGCTAATTCCAGACCTCAAGAAATAAGAACTTGAACTTCAAATAAATCTTCCCTTGTTCTTAAGGTCCACTCTATAGTTTTATCAAAGGAAAACTGAGAGACAATAGTTACTGTAGCAGACTAGTGGCAGCACCTTCAACTCACAAATAAATTGGACCTTTCTGAAGAGAAGGGAAACTAAAATTATTTCAAGACCTACTATGTGCAGGGTTTTTATATGCTATATACATATGCGTATGCTATCCCGTCCTTCAACGGTCTAGAAGTCATAAACTGTTAATAAACCTATTTCAGTGATGATTAAATTGAGACTTTCCCAGGGTCATATAGTTTTTGAGTAAGGTGCTAAACTCAGTTCTATTTCATCTCAAGGTCTATGTTACTTCCCACTAAACCAAGTAAACTAAAATACAGTATCTCTTCTCACAATCCCTAACAGTAGATACTGATATACTCAAAGTACTTAGATTGATCCTGTACATTGCCAAGAGATTAAATTATAAATTATTGAGTTGAAGAGGATACTTTCATTTATTTATTTATTCATTCATTCATTTTTTGAGACAGAGTCTCACTCTGTTGTCCCGGCTAGAGTGAGTGCCGTGGCGTTAGCCTAGCTCACAGCAACCTCAAACTCCTGGGCTCAAGCGATTCTACTGCCTCAGCCTCCTGAGTAGCTGGGACTACAGGCATGCGCCACCATGCCAGGCTAATTTTTTCTATATATATTTTTAGTTGTCCAGATAATTTCTTTTTATTTATTTTTTTGGTAGAGACGGGGTCTTGCTCTTGCTCAGGCTGGTCTCAAACTCCTGAGCTCAAACAATCCACCCACCTCCCAGAGTGCTAAGATTACAGAAGTGAGCCACTGTGCCCGGCCTGAAGAGGATACTTTCTTCTTCCAAAAAGAAGACATCTTACAATTTCTCTGACAGCTTTTTTTCTTCTCTCCTAGTGAGTTTTCAGTGGGAACTACCCAGAGACACCTGTAACTGCAGGTTTTCTGATTAATCTATTTCTTTGGGTACTGTTTGACAATGACAGAACGGCCCATGGGGACAGTTTTTCAATGGATGTGTTCAACAATGATAAGAACACTGAGCTAAACAGAGTATCAAGGGACATATAATGCAGTAGAGACATCTGGTCTGTTTTTGCTGTGGAATTATCATAAGATTATCATCTGATTATTATTTTGACCTCAGAATGAGTTGGAGCCCATAAGGATGTCTTTGATTGCAGAGATGAGGAGGAGAGCCTGGTGGAGGGGGACAAGACTTCAACCTCACAATTTAATTTTAGAAAAGAATGTGTGTACCTAAATCTAACCTTGATATACTCCATCTATTCCAAAACACAGATACATTTAGGAAAAGGATGAAAAGAGGCAGAAAGAGTTGAAGTACCTTGGGCTGAATTAGAGAAACCAGAGGTAATCATTCCATACCGATAACTTGAAGGAAGACGTGTTCTTATGCAAGTGACTATTCTGTAGAAGCAGCATCCCAACGAGCAAAGAGAATCCCAGTCACTCTTCCTCTCACCGTCCCCTTCTCTTTCCTCTCTTTCTCCCTCTCTCTCTCTCTAAGGAGGCCAGGCCTTCTCAGCTGCATGGTCCTTGGATAGCCTTGGCTCAATCCTTGCAGGGAGAGCCCAATTGGCCAGGTGAGCCAGTGACTAAAGAACCAAGTATTGCAAGTGCAGGGGTGAAATATTTAAGAAGACTGTTGTGGCTGGAGGGTTAAAGCTGTGTCTTCAAATCAGCTTTACAGATAAAAAACTGATATGAAAGCAAAAAAAAATAGTAATAAGACTCCTTCTGTCTGTTTCCTGGGTTTTATTTTTCATTCAGTTCCAAACTGGGAGACAAGTGTATATTTATTGCACCCTTCTATCATCCCCAACAGATTAAATGAGTTAACACATGAAAAGCATCAGTCATAGTGTCTAGAGCATTATCAGTATCAATAAATGTTTACTATTGCTATCAGGCTGGCCTGGGTAGCTCCTGGCATTATAGGCACCAGAGAAATTCCAGGAGGCCAGGATGAGTGCAGCCTGGGGATGGCTGAAGGAGGGGTTACTCTCTGTACTGTCTGGCAGGCAGGTGCTTTGCAAACCAGATTGGCTCTATAGCTATGCCATTTACTAAAAATAGTGTGGATGCTTTGGTAACACTTCAGAATCTAATGGCATCTTATCTACTATGATTTTGTTCTGAAATTTAACTACGCTTCTTTAGATATTGGATCTATATAAGGCATAGTAACAATTCTTTTTTTTTTTTTTTAATTTGGTTGTTCCTGGCTTATCTATGGTTGTCATTATTTCAAGAGCCTAGCACAATTATCCCAATAGATAGACCTAGGTTGGAGTCAATTTTAGAGCCACGTGAAATGGAGGCATGGGTGGGGTCCTACCATGTTGTATTTAAATGCATTGATATAGAAGATTTAGGATGCCCAATGAGTTTTATTCTGTTTCTGCATTCACTATTAAAGGTGGCACTGTGCCACATTCTCCATCCTCTGTTTCCAGTACTGACATTGGGCTTACTTTGATTGACTAAGAAGTCCTGGGTTACAAGATGGCAGGGCTCACTGGGATGAAGAGACAAGCAAAGAGAAATTTGCTATAATGTACAGAGGCAGACCCAGGTTTTCTAGAGGCAGAGGCTTATACAGTGGGGGGACCCTCTTCAGAAAAAGAATGCAAAATTATGAATACAAAATGAGAGGGGCTAAAGCTTGAGCTTCATTAGCTTCCCAGTGAACCTACTTCTGCATGAAGCCAAGGACTGTGGGCATGACCTGGTAAATGCATCAAATCATTCTTTTTATTGCTTCCCCTGGGGCAGAAATGGTGGCCACAAAGCAAGTTCCAATCACAGCTATATTCTTTCATTTGACACCCGAAGGGGGAGCTCCCTCTGTAATCTCTAATAGCAACATTAAACAGCAGGCAAGCACAATTTCTAGCTAAAGAGAGTTTTCGTAGTACCTTTGCAAATGTTACATGTCCCCATCCCTTGTTGCAATATGCATAATGTATCCCTAAGGAATATAAATTCAGTGTCTTAGTATATGTGATTTAGGATCAGTATTCTCAGTTACCCATTGTCAAATTAAACAAACAAAAAAAAAAAATTCCAGCATATTACTAAGTGAAAGAAGTCAATCTGAAATGGCTACAGACAGTATGATTCCAACTATATGACATTCTGGGAAAGGGAAAACTATGGAGACAGTGGAAAGGTCAGTGGTTGCCAGGGGTTAGGGGGAAGAGAGAGATGAATAGGCAGAGCACACAAGATTTTTAGGGCAGTAAAACTATTCTATATGATACTATAGTGTTTGATACATGTCATTATACATTTGTCAAAATCCCTGTGTCTCTGTTCATTTAGATGGCTACAACAAAATATTTTAGACTGTGTAGCTTATAAAGCACAGAAATGTATTTCTCACAGTTCTGGAGGGTGAGAAATCCCAGATCAAAGCATTGGTGGATTCAGTATCTGATGAGGGCTGTTTTCTTGCTATGCCTTCACATGTCAGAAGGCGCAAGGCGGCTCTACGGGACTTCTTACATAAGGGCACTAATCCCATTCATGAGTGCTCTGCTCTCATGACTTAGTCACCTCTAAAAGACCCCACCTCTTAAAACAATCACATAGGGGCTTAGGTTAGTGGGGATGAATTTAAGGGGAACATAAGCATTCAGACCAAAATTAATTGGGGATTATTTGTGGAGGACATAAACATTCAAACCATAGCAGAATAGAATGCACAACATTGAATAAGCATTTATGTAAACTGGATTTTGAGTGATGTCAGGAAGGAAAACTTTTCCTCTGCCCTCTTAGAATCAGTGCTTGGGGGACGATAAATTAAATTATCTAAAGACAGGTTAACAGAAGAAAAGGCACACAATTTTATTAATATTTACTTGCATAAGAGTTCACAGAAAATAAATGAAACTCAAAGAAGTGATTAGACTCAGTGATAATTATATACTCTTTTAACAAAAGAAAGGAGGTTTAGGCTTCAAGGGCTTGATAGATCAGGGGGAAGTTACTAGAAAATATATGGGAAAGCAAATGGAAGATAAGGATTATTTTAGTAAGGTCTGTTTTTGCAAACTTGCATTGGTTGATAAGAGTTGTCCTCTTCTTCCTGGTAAAGAAGAGGGGGACACCTTCCCAAAGGAAAATGCATGCCCTGCTTTTAGTCAAATAAGAGGAGAGCAGAGAATCCTTTTTGCATTTACTGATACTCAAGTGCCTTCAAGATAATACTTATGTCAAAGGATTTTGGGGGTGGCAAATTCTGATCACCTTCAATGATAACTATATATCAGTGTAGGCTCATTGATTACAACAAATGTACCATTCTGGTGCAGCATGTTCATTGTGAGGGAGGTTGTGCATATGTGGGCAGGGGTGGTATGAGAATTCTCTATACTTTCTGCTCAATTTTGCTGTGAACTTAAATTTCCTCTAAAAATAAAATCTACTTAAAAAATTGAGTCAAAAACAAAAATAAATCTATAGTTAGGCAAGTAAAGGCTTTATTTAAAAGGACTATTGCAACAGGGGGAAAGGGACTATTACAATAGGGAAAACTCTTTAACTGTAAGATCTGCAAGCTTCTATGGAGAGGAGTCAACAGGTTAGAAAGAACCAGATGCAGGGAAGCGAGTGGTCTGATTGGATGGTAGGTCAGAGAATGTTGTATCCTAAGGCCAGGCTCTTCCTGGGGAAGCTAAGGGGGAGCTATATGTTGGCTCAGGCTTAGAATGCATCAAAGTTCAGGAGTCTGGGGAAATGGAAAGAAGCTTAACCAAAGTCTGTTCAAGTCAGGTTAATGGGCAATTTGTTCACATTGATCAGTGGAGACAAAGAGTCAGCTAATCATTTATGAGGGCAAGAATGGGAGTTTGGAGAGCTCGTGTCTGTCCTTGCCATAGACAAACAATAGGGCCATCCTTGAGTCTTATCTAACTCCTACAGGGGAGGCTGGTTCTTTGCAATAAGGCATTTCTTGAAATACTTTAGTCCAAATACAATTTGTTTTACCAGCAAGTATCCTGATTGTGCCTTGGAAGGAAAGTGTGGGTGATGTTGAACCTAGAAAAGGTCAGCCAAAGAGTGAGACCTCTGTTCCCTGAAAAGACATTGCCCACGTGCTCAGATGGATTGTGGAGGCTGGAAGAACAAAGTGGGCAACTATTATAATATCAAACCCATTTTGATTTATTTTGATGAATATGGATAATACTTCCTTTCAAAAAAGGAAAACCCCGGGGTAAATACTAAGCCGGACATGACACTGGAAGAATAAACATAAACTGGGATCTATAGTCACTTATCCTTCAAATTTCCATGAATAGAAATACACAGATAGCGAAAACCAGCCTTGTTTGGATCCTGGATTAAATAAGTTGAATTCAGAAACTGTTGGTTACAATGAGATGTTAAGGTTTCTTTGTTCCAAAATGGTTTATCTTACCTAAACATTACCTAAATACTAGGTATTAAGGGAAAAGCAATTATAGTAAATTATTTCTTACTAAGGTAAGAATGGCACATATTTTATAAATACTTCCAAATAAGCTGCAATATTCTACAATGAAAGTAGAAGATGGGGTCGTAAAATTGTAATATTTGTGTGTGTTTGCATCCGTGTATGCGCGCGTGTGTGTGTATACAGTAACTGAAAAACGTTCAAAAGTTTTGTGATTAAGCAGGTGATGAATTACAATATTCAGTATTGGAGTATACTATCAAATTTAAGAAATGTTGGATCTTTTGAAGAATAATTTAGGAATCATATCAAGTATTCCACAACAGCATTAAACCATCTCGTATACGCATCTTCTAAATTTGATTGATTTTCATTCAGAACCAGTTGAAGGTATTTAAGTCTTCAAAACGCAGTGTCAGTTTCTCACACATTTTGCAATCTGTACTTAAGATAGCCAGGAAAGCAGGCAGGTACTCTGAAGTTGGGAGAATGGAGGAGGGACTGGAAGATGGACACAAAAGAATACTTCTTGGGTACTGATTTTTTCTCTTAATCTTTGTCGTTGGTTTACAGCTGTGTTCATTTTGTGAAATTTTATCAACTTGTATACTTAGGATTCTCACACTTTTCTGTATGAATGTATCTTAATCTGCTCAGGCTGCCATAACAAAATATCATAGGCTGGGTGGCTTAAGCAATAGATATTTACCTCTCACTGCTCTGGAGGCTGCAAGTCCAGGACGAAGTTGCTGGCAGATTTGGTGTCTGGTGAGGGCCCCCTTCCTAACTAATATTATAGATAGCTTCTTTCTCCTTTGTACTCACATGACATTTCATCTGCATGTGTTCATGGAGAGAAGGAGAAATCTCTCTCTCTTCCTCTAACTATGAGGGCATAAATACTATCTCGAAGGGAGCCATCCTTATGATCAAATCAAACCTAATCACCTCCCAAAGGCCCCACCTCCTAACACCACTCTAGGGGGCTAGAGCTTCCATGTGCTTCATGGATATTGCATTTTTTACAAATTGAAGATTTGTGGCAACCCTGAGTCAAGCAAGTCTACTGGTGCCATTTTCCCAACATCATGTGCTCGCTTCCTGTCTTTCTGTCACATTTTGGTAATTCTCGGCAATATCTCAAAAATTTTTGTTATTATTATATCTGTTGTGGTCTGCAATCAGTGACCTTTGATGCTACTATTGTAATCATTTGGGCGCACCACAAATCACACCTATATAAGATAGCAAAATTAATCCATAAGTGTTTCATGTGTTCTGACTACTCTACAGACCAGCTGTTTTTCAGTCTCTCTCCCTCTCCTTGGGCCTCCCTGTTTCCTGAGACATGACAATATCAAAATTAGGTCAATTAATAGCCCTGTAATTGCCTCTAAGTGTTCAAGCGAAAGGAAGAGTTGCACATCTCTCACTTTAAATTAAAAGCTAGAAATGATTAAGCTCAGTAAGGAAGGCCTATTGAAAGCTTAGAAATGCCAAAAGCTAGGCCTCTTGCACCAAATAGCCAAGTTGTGAATGTAAAGGAAAAGTTCCTGAAGGAAATTATTCATGAAAGTGCTACTCCAGTAAATGTTGGTGTGGATGCGGAGAGATAGGATCACTCATACACTGCTGGTGGGACTGCAAACTAGTGCAACCACTACGGAAAGTAATATGGAGATACCTCAAAGAGCTACAAGTAGAACTACCATTTGATCCAGCAATCCCACTACTGGGCATCTACCCAAAGGAAAAAAAAGACATTTTATAAAAAAGACATCTGCACTAGAATGTTTATAGCAGCACAATTCACAATTGCAAAGATGTGGAAACAACCTAAGTGCCCATCAATACATGAGTGGACTAAGAAAATGTGGTATATGTATACCATGGAGTTCTACTCAGCCGCAAAAAACAATGGTGATCTAGCACGTCTTGTATTATCCTGGATGGAGCTGGAGCCGATTCCCCTAAGTGAAGTATCACAAGAATGGAAAAACAAGCACCACATGTACTTACCATCAAATTGGTCCTAATTGATCAACACTTATGTGCACATAAAGTAGTAACATTCACTGGGTGTTGGGCAGGTGGTTGGGGGGGGGAGGAGGAGATGAGTACATTCACACCTAATGGGTGCAGTGCCCACCGTCTGGGGGTTGGACACGTTTGAAGCTCTGACTCAGGTGGGACAAAGGCAATATATGTAACCTAAACATTTGTACCCCTGTAACACGCTCAAATAAATAAAAATAAATAAAATAAAAATAGAAAAGCCAAAAAAAAAAGGCCTCAGTGGAAAAAGTAACTGCAGATGTGGTGGAAATAGCAAGACAACTATGATTAGAAATCGAGCCTGAAGATGAATAGAGCTGAATTGTTGCAATGTCATGATAAAACTTTAGTGAATGAGAAGTTGCTTCTTATGGATGAGCAAAGAAAGTGGTTTCTTGAGGTGGAATCTACTCCTGGTGAAGATGCTGTGAACATTGTTGAAAGGACAAAAAGGATTTAGAATATTCCATGAACTTAGTTGATAAAGCAGTGGCATGATTTGAGAGGCCTGACTCCAACTTTGAATTCTTTCAAAGCTCTACTGTGGGTAAAATGCTATCAAACAGTATTGCATGCTACAGAAAAATCTTTCATGAAAAGAAGCGTTAATTCATATGAGAAACTTATTTTAAGAAATTGCTATAGCTACCCCAATCTTCAGCAACCAGACCCTAATAAGTCAGCAGCCATCAAAATTGAGGCAAGATCCTATCTATTGAGGCAAAAAGATTAGGACTTGCTGAAGGCTCAGATGATTGTTAGCATTTTTTAGCCATACAGTGTTTTTAATTAAAGTATGTACATTTTTAGACATGATGTTATTGCACACTTAATAGACTATAATACAGTGTAAACATAACTTTTATACGCACTGAGAAACCAAAAAATTTGTATGACTCACTTTACTGCAGTGTTTATTTTTTTTGTGGTGGTCTTAAAATGAATCTGCTATATCTCTAAGGTATGTAGTTTGAATATAAGAATTGCAAGGAAGAATTTTTAGCCATAGTAGTATCTCTGGAAATATCCTCCACAATCTTTTTGGTTTACAGTTGCTCTTGTTTCTGTTTCACCTGTTACAATAGTGATTGCTCTTAACACAGTTTGTGCAAGAAAACATTTTATTGTTATTGCTATAAAAGCAATTTTCTGTAAAGAATAAATATTTTTGTCTGATTAATTATTTTAGTGACTCTCTTTTCCTTATTTCACTTCTGAAATAGAATCTAGAAAAAATATCACCAACTGAGACATTTAGAAACATCCGTACTTTCACACAATGCATATAAAGCAAACACCTACAGAATTATTTGTAGGAATTCTATAGAAATTAGAAGTTTTCTGAAAGTATTTGCATAAAAAGATCATATTGTTAGTTCATATTGTTTTCCATCTATTATTTTAATTCTTTTTTATTAGGACAATGACAAGAAGAAAAAACAACTTCACCAATGGTATAAAATTTATATGTTATTAAGAAACTTCAAACAATGCCTTTAAATATCACAAAGTGTAGTAAACTTTAAATAGGGTATGGAATCAAATATCAGATTATGTAAAGCTTAACCTTAAAATAGAGAGATCTGTTTTCATTTGTGAGTACTGAAATTTAAATGTCTTGCTAACAGTGAGGACTTCATGTTATCCTTGCACAAGTCACAATTAACATATAGAGCAAATTTCAACATCAGTGATAGTAGACGTAATTTCACATATCAGGTAATCTCCCTGATAATTTAGGACTTTTTTTTAACTGACTTCTTGTCATATATATAATTATATCATTATTTTCTTATATAGCTCATAATTTGGCTGGTGGAATACTTGTGCCCTTCCAAGTTTTTATTACCTGCCTGTTGTTTGTATCATTAGTATTGTCTTCAATCACTCCTTCTTTGCAGGGATATTTTTAAAATATTTGTCCATTTTGAAGTTTATTTAAGTTTATTAAGTTTATTTAACATATTTTCTAAGTCAGCCCAAGCAGTCACATGTAAACAAGGTGTCACAAGATGCCAATAGTGACGGATGGAGTGGGGGGTGCCTTTGGAAATCTCTTCAGATTTTAGAGCTTTCTCTCCTCCCTCGAAGCATTGTCTCCATTTTCTGTGACAGGTGACTGTCAGATCAACTGAGAGCATCAGTGCCTATGTGTAATTAAATATAAATAAAACTTAATTTGTGCTATGTTCTGCATGTTTGTGTCCCTCCAATATTCTTATGTAGAAATCTAATCCCCAATGTATAAGTATTAAGAGGTGAGGGTTCTGGGAGGTGACTAAGTCATGAAGGTGGAGCACTCGAGAATAGGACTAGTGGCCCTATAAAAGAGGCCCAAAGGTGCCTATTTTTCACTTCTGTTATGGAAAGACCCACAGAAGGTACCATCCATGAGGAGCAAGCCCTCACTTGACACCAAATCTGCTGGTGCCTTGACTTTGGAGTGCCCAGCCTCCAGAATTATAAAAAAAAAGTTCCTGTTGTTTATATATTACCCAGTCTAAGATATTTTGTTATAGCAGCCTGAGTGGACAATATCTTTTTATTTTATGTAGCAATAATAGAAGAATTTCTACACAGGCAACAGAACAAAAATGAACAGACTTGATTTTATCAAAGTAAAGAACTTCTGTACAGCAAAGGAAATAATCACCAAAATAAAAAGACAACCTATGAGAAGGGAGAAAATACTTGCAAGCCATATATCTGATAAAGAGTTAATATAGAAAATATATGAGAAACTCCTACAACTCAACAGCAAACAAACAAACAAAAATCCAATTTTTAAAATGGACAAGAAACTTAACAGACATTTCTCCAAAGAAGATAAATAGCCAATGGATATATGAAAAGGTGTGAACATCACTAATCATCATGGAAATGCAAATTTAGATCACAATAACATATCACCTCATACCTATTAGGATAGCTGTTATAAAAATAATCAAAAGGTAACAAATGCTGATGAGGATATGGAGAAAAGGAAACCCTAATGCATTGTTGGTAGGGATGAAAATTGTTGCAGCCTATAGAGAAAACAGGATGGAGGTTCTTCAAAAACTTAAAAATAAAACTACCATGTGATCCAGCAATTCCACTTCTGGATACATATTCAAAAGCATTGAACTCAGGATCTCAAAGAGATATCTACCCTGCTGTGTTCACTGCAGCATTATTCACCATACCCAAGGCATGGAAGCAACCTAAATATTCATTAACAGATAAATGGGTAAAGAAAATGTGGTATAAATGTGCAACAGAATATTCCTAAACTTTAATAAAGAAGGAAATCCTGTCATTTGCAACAACATGGATAAACCTAGAGGACATTATGCTAAGAGAAATAAGCCAGACACAGAAGCACAAAAACTGCATGAGAAATCTATAATGGTCAAACTCATAGAAGCGGAGTGTAGAGTAGTGGTTGCCAGAGTCTGGGGGAGGGGGAAAACGGGGAGGTGTTGGTTCAAAGGTAGAAAGCTTGTTATGCAAGTTAAATAAATCCTAGAGATCTATGTGCATCATAGTGTCTATAGTTAAAAATACAGTATGGCATACTTAAAAATTTGCTAAAAGAGTAGATTTTATGCTAAGTATTCTTATGAATAAATAAATAAGCCAGAGGAAACTTTCGTAGGTGATGGATATGTTTATGATATTGATCATGGTGATGGTTTCACAGGTAGATATTTATCTCTACACTCTTCAGGTTTGTATGCATGAAATATGTGCAGCTTTTTTGAATGTCAATCATATCTCAATAAAGTGGTTTAAAATTTTCTGATATTTTTCTTTTTCTTTTTCTTTTCCTACGATCTTGGCAGAGGGGAAATAAAATTTTCTAATATTTTATTTTCAGCACCAAAGGATCATCTTTCACTGTCTATTTTGGAGATCATTGGTTTAGATAAGGGGTTGGTAACTTTTTTCTATAAAGGACAGATAGTAAATATTCTAGGCTTTACAAGCCACACCATCTCTGTTGCAAGTATTCAACTCTGTCATTATCACAAAAGCAGCCATTGAAAATATGTAAATGGATGAGCGTATCTGTGTTCCAGTAGAACTTTATTTGCCAAAACAGGTGCAGCCCAGATTTATTCCATGGGCCATAATTTGTCAACCTTTGATTTGTACGATTAACCATGGAGCCAAACTTGAAATGCAAGTATGATACGAAGGAACCTGATTTATAGGGATGGCTTGCAACTTGCAAGAATATACAATTTCAATGAGGACAGAAAAGAAGGGTTGAATGAATGAGGGCTCTGGAGAAACCTATGAGTGTTGGAGGTGGACATAAATAACTATGATGCCAGTGTTTAAGGGGTCTAATGTTAGAAAATCATGAGTGATAACAAGGGTGAGAAATAGGCTGTGGTAAGGGTGGCTGAAGTGGGGTGAAGGTAAGATTTCTTTAAGTTGAAGTCTGGCAGTGGATGGCCTAACATTTGTAAATTTGTGGAAGAGATGTCTAAAGTTCCAGAGTGATTATCTAATGTGTTACTCTTGAATTAACAGGTATTTCAAAATTTAAACATTATGGGGTTTGTGATATATGGACAGTAGAGATAACTGGATAAATGGATCATTTAGTGAGACATCCTTAAAGCAATTAAACTCTCCAGGGGCTGACTATTCTTCTTTCCTATGTGCTGGAGAAAAAGCAGTAAACTGATGGCCATGAAATTTTCCTTTGAAGAACTATGGTCCCTGCCTTGGAAAGTTCATAATCTAGAGGAGCAAACGATGTACTGATAAACTGTGTATTAGTCAACTTGGGCACCACAACAAAATGCCATAGACTGGGTGGCTTAAACAACTGACAGCTACTGAATATTTCTAATAGTTCTGGAGGCTGGGAGGTCCAAAATCAATGTGCCAGCATATTTGGGTCCTGATGAGGGCTCTCTTCTTGGCTTGAAGACAGCTGCCTTCTTGCAGTGTCCTCGTATGTCACAGAGAGAGGGAGAGAAAAAGAGCAAGTGAGAGACCATGCATAAGGACACTGATACCATCACAGGGGCCCCATTCTCATGATCTCTTCTAAACTTAATTACCTCCCAAAGGTCACACCTCCAAATACCATCCCATTGGGGGTTAAAGCTTCCACATCTAAATTTTTGAGGAACACAAAGTTTCAGTCCATAACAAACTGTTGTATTGAATACTACATACAGATTATGAAATGTGCTAGCAAAAGGCTTACAAACGAAGAGTTGATAAAGAGTTGAGTTGGAGGATACTGGAGGAGTCCTTTCCATAGGGGAGGTCAGGAAGTCCTTTCTGCAAAGGCAAAATTTTAGCAAATAATTGAAAGATAAGAAAAAGCCACAAGTGCATGGATAGAACATTTCAGGCAAAAGGAGCAACAACAACTGTGGCCCTGAAACAAGAAGGAGCCTGGTGTGTTCCACAATCTATGAGGAGGCTGCTGAGGTTTAAGCACAGAGAGCAAGAGGGGATGTGGCATTAGGAAAGGCTGGTCTCCCCTCACTGCCCAAGAACACCTTGCTGTATGGGGACAGCGGATTTCAAGTGCAGTCACAGTGCAGGCTTCTGAATTTGAAAACCTGTGCTCAAATTCCTGCAAGTAGATTCTTACCTGTGGAATCCTTAGCAAGCCAGTTGGCTTCTCTGCATTTCAGTTTTCTTGTCAGAAGATGACCACATCATCTGCCTTTCTTACCAGACAGGATGGTTGTGGCAACAAATGAGACCACACAGATGAAAGCACTTTGTAAAACAATCTACAAATACGAGAGATTGTCAAATTTCTTAGGACTGGTTCCTCTTTCCATTTTCAATCTAGTTTGTTAATTGTGTCTAAGGTGCCCCATT
The DNA here is from genome assembly GCA_004363605.1 of Indri indri. Lineage (NCBI taxonomy): Eukaryota > Metazoa > Chordata > Mammalia > Primates > Indriidae > Indri > Indri indri. The sequence continues at coordinate 28,370 of RJWJ010016007.1, forward strand.
AGAAGGCATCTGTTTTTAGGAGATTTCATTTCTTCTCCTTTTGCAAAGCAGAATAAAGTAGCAATCAGGAGGTAAGACTCTGAAGCAAGACTGACTGAGTGTGAACAACAGCTCTGCCACATACACGCTACTACATGGCCTGTGCCTCAGCTTCCCAATCTGTAAAATGAGGATCATAATACTTATCTCATAAGTGGATCTGTGTGTGCAAAGCACTTAGAACTATGCCTGTCCCAGATCCTGGTGCAGTGTTAGCTTCAATTAGTCCACACTTGGAGAGAGTCACTGCTGTGATAATTAGTCACATTATGATTTCTCCAAGGCCCACCAGGGAGACTGAATTTCGCTTTTCCATAACTTCTCTATCAAACAGCTGGCATTCAGAGGCCACTCTGATCTTCAGGCATTTACCCTTCCTCTGGGGTTGCCAGAGGGTGTGAATCACAGCATAAGGCTGTCTTGGCCTTTGTCCAGGAAGACAAGTGGCATTCGAATGCCCAGTCCTCAGTCGCACAGAGCATGAAACAGAAGCCACAGTAAAGTTCTGAGCTTAAATGGACTTTGCAGCCACTTACTGCTGGCCTTGACCTTTTCACAGTAAGACTCGACTGTTATTAGAGCTTTCATCTCTGTCTGGAATTCTCTCCTCTCTTTCACCCATCCCAACCTCCTTTCTCCTGTCACTATCCCCACTGCCTGCACTAGCCTGTGGTGGCCTGGCTCCCACTGTATTATGCTGGGAATTAGTTCAGTTGATCCCTCCTGCAGGAAGCCCTCCACAGTATCTCACACCTTCCTTTGCCTCCACTGGGTGGGTTTGAGTTCCTTCCTCCAGTCTCCATACTGTCCTGCACATGCCTCTATCATGGCACTCTCCACACACTCTTAGCTGTATGTGTGTGTGTGTCTTCCACTAGAACACGTGCCTTGACATCAGGGCCCCAGTGACTGAATCTTATTCAACTTTAAATCTCCAGTGTTGATCCCAGCACCTGGCACACAAGAGTTCAGTAATGTTTACTGAGGGAATGAATGATGACTAAACAAGCTCTCTCCCCCTGTTGTCTCTGCACAGAAGACACCCCCAACTCCTAACTCCCCATCCTCAGTCCCTTGTTATCCCCAGACAGCATCCCACATATTTCTTCCAGCATCTTTTTTCTGTGCATGTACCTCACCTTTGAAGTGATCAGCTCTATTGTTTGGGTCCTCTATTTTTAGAAAAATTCTTTGAGGATAAAATCCACTCCGAGCATCTTCTAGCTTCAGGGATTAACTCTGCCATCTGGTGCAAAACAGATCTACTCTTTCCTTTATAAGATAATATTTTCCATGCTTCAGATAGTATTTGTTCTTATAAAAATTATTTTATTTTTAATTGGCAAATAGTAGCACAGGAAATATTTATGTGATAAAATGTAAATGTTATAATACACGTATACATTATGCAATGATTATAAAAAAAGACTAATTCACATATGTCTCACCTCACATATTTATCATTTCTTTGTGGTGAGAGCATTTAAAAATCTACTTTTGTAAACAATTTTGAAATAGGCAATATATTATTAACTATAGCCACCACGCTGTGCAATAGATCACTAGAAATTACTTCTGTCTAACTGAAACTTTGCACCCTTTGTTTAACTTCTCCCCTCTCCCTGTCCATTCCCCACCCAGCCTCTGGTAACCACCATTCTAATCTCTACTTCTGCAAATTCAGCTTTTTAGATTGCACATTTAAATAAGATCATGTGGTATTTGTCTTTCTGTGCCTGACTTATTTCACTTGGCGTAATATCATACAGGTTCAGCCATATTGTCACAAATGACAAAATTTCCTTCTTATTTAGGGTTGAATAGTATTTCATTGTGTATACATACCACATTTTCTACCTATCTATTTATTTATTTATTTTTCAGAAAATTACAGGGGTACAAATATTTAGTTTACATATACTTCCCAAGTCCGAGCTACACTTGTGCCCAGCCCCCAGACAGTACACACTGCACACATCAGGTGTGAATATACGCACTCTGTCCTCCCCCCTCCCACCTTCCCCACACTCAATGAATGTTACTTCCATACGTACATGTAAATGTTGATCAATTAGGACCAATTTGATGGTGGGTATATGTGGTGCTTGTTTTTCCATTCTTGCGATACTTCACTTAGGAGAATGGGCTCGGCTCCATCCAGGATAATGCAAGAGGTGTTAGTTCATGATTGTTTTTTGTGGCTGAGTAGAAATCCATGGTATACATATACCACATTTTCTTAATCCACTCATGTATTGATGAGCACTTGGATTATTTGCACATCTTTGTGATTATGAATTGTGCTGCTACAAACATGTCTTTATTAAAGAATGTCTTATTTTCCTTTGGGTAGATGCCCAGTAGTGGGATTCCTGGATCAAATGGTAGTTCTACTTTTAGCCCTTTGAGGTATCTCCATATTACTTTTTGTAGAGGTTGTACTAGTTTGCAGTCCCACCAGCAGTGTATGAGTGTTCCCATCTCTCTGCATCCACACCAACATTTGTTGTTTTGTGACTTTTTGATAAAAGCCATTCTCACTGGAGTTAAGCGATGTCTCATTGCAGTTTTGATTTGCATTTCCCTGATGCTTAAAAATGTTGGGCATTTTTTCATATGTCTCTTGGCCATTAATCTATCTTCTTTTGAAAAGTTTCTGTTCATGTCCTTTACCCACTTTTTAATGTGGTTGTTTGATTTTTTCTTGCTAATTTTCCTGAGTTCTATATAGATTCTAGTTATCAGCCCTCTATCAGATGCATAGCATGCAGATATTTTCTCCCATTCTGTAGGTTGTCTATTCACTCTAGTAATAGTTTCTTTGGCTGTTATTCATTGATCTCTTGAAAGGCACTTCAGTTATTTCCATATTTTGGTTATTGTGAATAGTGCTGCAACAAACATGGGAGAGCAGATACCTCTTTGACACACTGTTTCATATTCTTTGGATATATACCCAGAAGTGAAATTGCTGGATCATATGGTAGTTGTATATTTGGTTGTTTGAGGAGGCCCCATGCAGTTTTCCATAATGGCTATACTAATTTACAGTCCCATCAACAGTGTACAAGTGTTCCCTTTTCTCCACATTCCTGCCAACACTTACCCTTCATCTTTTTCATAATAGCCATTCCCACAGGTGTGAGGTTTTAATTTGCATTTCCCTGATGTATAGTGATATCGAGCAACTTTCTGTATCTGTTGGTCATTTGTATGTCTTCTTTCGATAAATGTCTATTCAATCTCTTTGCCCATTTTTAATAGAGATACTTGTCTTCTTATTATTGAGTTGTTTAATTTCCCTGTATACTTTTCATATTAGTCCCTTAACAGATACATGATTTGCAAATATTTTCTTTCGGTCAGTGGGTTGTCTCTTCACTTCGTGAACTGTTTTCTTTGCTGTGCAGGAGCTTTTTAGTTTGATGCAATGCAATAGTTAGTAAATAAGTGGTTTCATTTCACTTTGGTTGTCTATGTTTTTGGGGTAATATCCAAGAAATCTTTGCCCATATCAATGTTGTAAATCTTTTCTTCTGTATTTTCTTCCAGTAGTTTTATAGTTTCAAGTCTTATGTTTAAGGCTTTAATCCATTTGAGTTGATTATTGTATACGGGATGCCATAAGTGTAAAATTTCATTCTTCTACATGGATATCCAGTTTTTCCAACACCATTTATTAAGAATTCAGTAAAGTTGCAGGATATAAAGTCAACAGTGGAGTTTTCCACACACTAACAATTAAGTATCTGAAAAAGAAATTTACAAAATAATCCCATTTACAATAGCGTCAAAACAATACTTAGCAGCAAATTTAACCAAGGAGGTGAATTAGCAACATACTAAAAACTGTAAAACATTTGTGAAAGAAATTGAAGATGGCACTAATAAGTGGAAATACATTCCATGTTCATGGATTGGAAAAATTAATATTGTTAAAATGTCCATACTATCCAAAATGATATATAGATTTCATCCAATTTCTACCAAAATTCCAATGTCATTCTTTATAGAAATGGAAAAAACAATCCTAAAATTTGTATGGAACCACAAAATTCCTGAATAGCCAAAGAAATCTTGAACAAAAAAAACAAAGTTGGAGGCATCACACTACCTGATTTTAAAATGTGTTATAAAACTATAGTGATCAAAATGGCAAGATATGGGCACATAAACAGATACAAAGACCAATGGAATAGGATAGAGAACCCAGCCATAAATCCATGTATTTTACAGCCAAATGATTTTGACAACGGTGCCAAGAATGGGGTAAGGACAGTCTCTTTAATTGCTTGTTCTCTGTATTCTTTTCACCTCAGGAAAAATATCCACTTCACTCATTTGCATATCCATTTACTCACTCAATAATTCATTCATTAATTCATTTAATCACTCACTTGTTTGTTCATTGTATAAGTATTTTGATTTCCTATTATGCATTTTCCCAGAATCGGAGGTATAATTGGAGGTGTAACAAAATAGCTGTAAATCTCGACCTCCTACTCCTGTGTTTACAGTTTGATGAGGGAGGCACATTTAGATACGGGGTGATAATTGCTTTGATTTGACAAATTCAAGGCTGTAAGAGAACACAGAATGGAACCTAATCTAGATTGGAGGAGGCAGGGAATTCTTCCTGGTAGGAATGACATTCTGAACTGAAGATAAGTAGGATCAATTAGGTCAAGAATAGAGCAGAAAGAGTTTCAAGCAGAGGCACAGTATCTGCTAAGGTCAGGTGTGTGGTAAGTGAAATGGGCAGTGAGAGAGAATAATGGAGTATTTCAGCAATTGAAAGAAGTGACAATCCCCTTGTTAAAAAACTTGGCTTGTATTCTAACTGAAATAAATATCTACTAAGTGTTTCAAAAAGGGGAATGAAGTGGTCAAGTTTTCATTATGCAAAACTAACTTGTTCCCTCTAATTATATGTTTCTTCTTTTAATTTTCTGACTGCTCCTTTCTGGATTTCTCAAGTCTATCTATGCCAAATATTATTACAATTTCTAATGGAGAACCCAAACTAAAAATGGGTTAGGGAACTGAGTTGGAATGTCCCTGTTGGGTAATTCAAGTATGTTTTTCTAAGGATGTGCTTTCTGACATTACGGAAACTATCTTAGGCTCTCACTTGAGTCCTGGAAAAGAAGTCACCTGTTTAAGGAATGTCCAGCCCCATCTAACTTGGCAGCTGCCCCTCCAAGCTGATAACATTAGGGATGTAGTGGATTGAAGAGGCTGATGATACCATTTGGTCAACCCATGTGACTATTTCCATCAGCTTTATTTCTGCAACATCCTGTACCCATGGAGGGGACATAAGATTGCTTTATAACTCCTTGGCCATATTAAGATACAGATACACCCAGGACCTTAAAGGCAAGAATATGATTGAAATGTCAAATGGGGACTTGGTGACCTAAATTATTTCCCTCAAAAGCCAATGTCTTACTACCACCTGTGTTCTCTGGGTGGAGTTCCTAAACAGAGATGACTAAAACCACAAACTTTCAAAAACAGAAAGTCATGACCCTCTGGTCACCAGGACAATTATGGAATGATAGTACTGAAGGAATGAGGTGTGCTCAATGCTGAGGAGATAAGCTGGCTTTTCTTTTAGTACAAGCTGGCAACATTGCCCAATTCCTAGTCGGTCCACGACCACACAAAACATTTCCCTTGAATGATTACTCTCCTCTTAACTTCACAGTTCTGCTGTCCTCTCCGCCTCTCTGCCTCTTCTTTGTGATACAACTGACCTCCTACCTTAAGTTTTGACCCTGTAAGTTCATTTGCCTTTCCCTCCACACTCTGGTCTTTCTTGCCTCCATGGCTTTAGATTCAGGCTGTTCTGTCTTGGATTACCCTCCAGCATGAGTAGGAAAATATGGTCCTTCAATGAAAAACTGCATGTTGTTTAAAGCAAACCTTTCCAGATTATATGATTCCAGTCTTTCATCATCTTTGAGACAGTTTAAGGCTCTGTAAACTAATATAAATGCATACAATTCTTGTCTATAGACATGTAAATTATGTCCAGTGGAGGTTTGACTCCTCTCCCCCACTGTGGAAATGGCCAGTTTTGTCTCCATTTTCCCATTCATTTCTATATTCCTGATCTATAAATCTATTTTTGGATTTTCCTTTGAATTCATTGTAACACCTCATCAGTTTCCTTATTAATGAGTTAAATCAAATCTTTAACACTTGTTCATATTTCTGTCAGTATAAGAGTATGAAAGAGTTATGTTTATAAAAGTTAGGTTTTAATAGATGACAAAAAAAAAAAAAAAACAAGGAGTGAACAAGAAGTACTATACTCCTACTACCATCCAGAGGGAACTAGATGTCATGCCATAGGATCATGATTCTCCTGGGGCTACCTAACTGGAATCATTTGTATTGCCATAAATGCAGATTTCTGGGCCCCCAGTTAGATCCACTGGACCAGACTTTAGGATGAGGGTCAAATATTTTTATTTTAACAAGTCAGTGCCCAGGAGAGTTAAAGAGTCACTATGACAGATGATAAAAAGTATAAAGTACTCTCCAGTACTTTAACACCTACTTGGATGGATAGACTAATGTATAGATAAGATTATTTATGAGAACTAAGACAAAAATATGTTACACGTACAAATGGAAATGCATATAAAAATCAAATCCAAATAAACCAAAGCAAAATTTTTCATAAGAAATAATGGTAAATAAAAGACTTAGGAGGCTGTCACTCACATCTCCCAGGTAAAACATGTTATATCTTTTTAGCCTAAATTGCTGCTAACTTGATTTGAATGTGTTCCCTCCAAAATTCATGTGTTGAAATTTATTTATTTATTTTTTTTTTAATTTAAAATTAATTTGTAATTTTATTTTGCTTTTATGGTTGAT
>RJWJ010016008.1:0-35136 GCA_004363605.1 Indri indri
ACTACCCATCTCAAACTGTAAAGCAAAACATTTCAAAAATATGCAGGTGCTTTGTAATACTAAGTGCTTCATCAATGATGCAAGTATGTTACCAAGAGCAAGCTGAGATCTTTCAACTCTCAAAAGCTCCTCTGTTTTATGATGAAATGAAAGTGGAATCATAAGAGGTTGAATACTAATATATGCAACCAACTCATTCTATTTACATATTTTTCAGTTCTGCTAACAGATGATCAAGTGTAAATACCATAGTGAGTTTTCTGCTTCTTTTCCTTCAGCAAAAACTATACACATAAATTTTCTAAACTAAAAATGAAAATGTCACTATGCATTTGCAGAAGATAAATATACCTCCTTCAAAATGCAGTGATGATTTTTTATTTCCATAATCCAAAAATGGCTTTATTATATCCTAATCTCTTTATGCAATGTACATTTATTAAGGTTTTCATTAGAAGATGCTTTCGACCTAGGGACTCTACGAGTATTAAGTGAAACCTACCATTAAATAGACCAGTCTATAAATAGATGCTAGAGACTAGAATTACAAATCTCACCACCATCTACACCAACACCACCACTATTTTTTATCCTTATACTTGTTGTATGTTTATAAAAGTACTTAAACTACCATCAGAATGAAATATTGCTGCATGTATTAAATTTTAGTTAACCACTTTCTTGTAGACTCAGTAAGAACATGAATTTAAAATGGAGGTAAATTTAGTAAAGAGTAAATTATAGCTGTTTCTTTTGGTAGACCATAGTCACATCCAGTTGGTTTAATCTGATTTGAAGTGTAGCTACAGTGGTCAGTTCCATGCAAATTCAGCCTCATATTAATAATGTCACCTCAAGTATACATAATGTGTCTTACTTTTTTTTGGCACAGGGCTTTCTTGGAAACAATGCAAGCCTACTCAAGCACAGCTTGGAACTATGTAGGACTTATCCTTAGGAAAAAAATTAATGGATGCCCTTAATAGTAGTCATCACCAATAGTAGATGGGTATATGCCCTAGTCTCTTGTCTGAACAAACACGAGATACATTTAACATATTACTATTTCGGTGGCATTGTAAAATACTAAAGTCGCTGGCATCTATAGCAGTCACCTTTATGTTGAACAATCATACTGTTTTTTCCTGTTTACCCCTTTTCTAGGACTACCTTCCAAATAGTCTGTCAACACCCTGATTTCTTGTCTTAGTCTGTGCTTTGAATTTCATATCAGGCTGGAGACAATATACTTGAAGAAAAGCGATAAGGTGTCTAGATCTGCAACTTATTATTAACTTTAAACATTGTAGGGAATGTGTAGAACTTATGATTTCTTTCTAAAATTTTGATTCAAGTGTAGATTTCTATAAAATATAAAATTATTTTAATCTCAATATCATATATATATATATATATATACCCACACATATATTATATATATTTACATTCTTGAAATGAGTAGGTTATTTGCTAAACTTATTTATGTATAACTATGTTTGTTTCACAAGGAAACTAAATCAGCACACCAACTGGAAGAAAGTGCATTGAATACTTTTCTGCTTTATGACTTGACAGCTAAATTGGAAGCTACATATTTCCATTTTAAATTTAGAAAATGTATGCCTGTGTGCAATTAATTTCTACAATTTCATGAAACTTAAACAATAGTAGACATGAATAGACTAAAAAAGGCTTCAGTATCATCAACTAGTTTCAGAGCTAACCTTATGTATTATGATCTAGACAGGATAACCAAGCAACATGGCTTAGCAACTCTAACAAGTTTGAGGATAATTGGATCTGAGGAAATGTACTTTGAGTAACTATATGGTAAATTAAGTGAGTTGTGATCCTGGCTTCATCAGGTAGAGGGAAATTTACTAAGGGAGATAACTAGGGATAGATTTGACTTTTTTTTTCTTTTTCTTTTCATGGTAGTTCTATTTTTAATTTTTTGAGGAGCCTCCATATTGTTTTCTGCAAGGAGTATACCAATTTACTGGTACCTTGTACAAATGTAAAAAGAGCTCCCTTTTCTCCACATCTTCACCAACCCTAAATATTGGGTAGCAGAAAAAAATAAGAGACAGCATAAAAACAATTTAATAGGACACTGGGGGGGGGGGGAGAGAGAGAGGGAAAAGAGAGGAAGAAAGAGAGAGATGGATGTTTAAGGACAGGATGATACAATTACCTACACAAAGATCCCAATACAATACACTTACAAACAATTGAAATAAAAGGAAGGCTCAGCAATTTTTCCAGATTAAAAAATTAACTTAGAAAAATTGATTTTTCTACCTCAGCAAAAACCTACTAGAAAATGTAGTATAAAATAATACACAAGTATAATAGAAAAACGGTACAAATTATCTGAATATTAACTAAGTGATATATAGGTCTTTCACAAAAAACTAAATGTCTACTAAAAGATATAAGAGAAGGTATGAATAATCAAAGAGATATGATATGAACACAGATAGGGTGACCTAACATTTTAGAGATATTAAATCTGTTTATATCAACCCATAAACTATGAAATTGTCACCAAAATTAACCCTGGAAACTTAGTCTGAAATTTATATTTAAATAAATTGTCTACAAATAGTTAAGGTTATTTGGAAATAGAGCAAAAAAATAGGGCCTCTCTGTATAACATATTAAGACATATTGTACAAGCATATTAATAAAAAAATATATTATTGGTCCATGAATAAATAAATAAACCGATAGAACAGAATAGGGAATACCATAGAAAACTATACATGTATAAGAATCTAATATATGATAAATTAATAAGGAAAGGGTGAATTATTTAGTAGATAGTGTTAGCAAAATTGGCTCTCAGTATAGAAGAAAAAAAGTTGGATTTTTAAAACTTATATGAAGGTTGGATTATTAATGTAATAAAAATGTGAATATGACAGTTAAAATGAATTTTTGATAGCATAATATCCTTTTTAAAACCAGACTCAAAGACTATAAAACAAAAGATACAGATTGATATGCTTGATCACATCAAAATTCAGGATTTCTGTTCAACAAAGCTCATCATAAAAAAAAAAAAAGTTACTCGTATAATATTTTCAATGCCACAAGCTACATAGAATGTAGAGGAAATACCTGCAAATTAGCATATAATTCAGGGAAGCCAATAGAAAAAATAAATGGAAAAAGGATATTACCAAAACCAGGGAAAATATCTTACAAGGTAATGAAGAAATTATCAAACTCATTAATAATGGAAGATTACAGTTATAAACAACATAAAATAATTTAAAAAATCAGATTGAGCATCCAAACAACCATTCTATTTTTCCCTCAGGTACAGTATTCAATAAATTACCTGATATGTTCCACACTTTATTAGAAAATAGGTTTTTTGTTAGATTATTTTGCGTAACAGTAAGCTAATGGAAGTGATCTGAGTATGTTTAAAATAGGCTAGTCTATGCTATAATGTTCAGTAGGTTTCCTCTAATGCAAATTTGCTATCAGATCTTTAAATATTAATAGCGATTGAAAGACAGTAGCAAAATTTATATCCCTTAAAGATGTAGTCTTCAATATTTTTCATCTAGGAATTATTAGAAGGAGGATTATCAGTTTATTCTGTTTTAATTTTTCAAGTGGGTAACTTGGAGAAATGGACATTCAACCACATGGAATTTCATAAACTAATTTGTTCATTATATGATGCATGTGAAACAAAAAATATGTTACATTAACTGGATGCTCTCTCTATTAAAAGTAAGTAAAGTAAAAAAGTTGAAGCACTTTTATAGTACACTATGGAAACATTTTATCTAAAATTGGGTTTTAAAATTAAGTTCTGCAATGTTCCAGCAAATCAATTCTTTATAGCCATGGTGCTATATTCACATTTATATGCGGTATCACTGACAACTTTTAAATTTTTTTCAGTTTATATTATTACTTGCATATGTAGTTTGGGAAGCATTATTCACAATTTTTCCTAAGTACATAAATTTGTAATTACAGCCTCATCCTGTCAAACTCAAAAAGCAGTCCATTACAGATGTAAAAATGCTTTTTTTGTTTAAATATTCCAAGATTATGTGTGGAAGCAATGTCTTCAATTGTGTTGGTAAACAATTCTGTGGTCTCTTGTATTTCTGCGTATCTTGTGAGCAGAGGCAGTGCCTGTGTTTGGTCTGGAGTATCATTTCAAGGATATGTTCAGCATGAACTGCCTTGGAAGTTAGGGACTGTCTCTACTAGAGGCAATAACATGTTTATTTATTGGCAAATAAAATAAAGATAATGTCTCCTTTGGAGCTAAGTTCAAGCAGGCTGACAGCCTGTGATGGTTAATTTTATATGTCAACTCAACCATGCTATGGGGTGCCCATGTACAGTCATAAGTCCCTATGATGGAGATACCTTCTGAGAAATGCATTGTTAGGCAATTTCATCGTTGCATGAATACAAAGTGTACTCACCAAACCTAGATGGTATATCCTACTACATACCCAGGCTATGTGGTATAGCCTATTGTTCCTATGCCAAAAACCTGTGCAGCATGTTATTGTACTGAATGCTGTGGCCAGCAGTCACTGAAATTTTTGGCACCAGGGATTGGTTTCATGGAAGACAATTTTTCCATGTACTGGGGCAGGGGAGATGGTTTTGGGAGGTTTCAAGTTCGTTACATTTATTGTTCAGTCAAACCTCTCTGCTAATGATAATCTGTATTTGCAGCTGCTCCCCGGTGCTAGCATCACTGCTTCAGCTCCACTTCAGATCATCAGATATAGATTCTCTTAAGGAACACACAACCTAGATCCCTCATATGTGCAGTTTACAGTACGATTCGCACTCCTATGAGAATCCAGTGCTGCAGCTGATCTGACAGAAAGCAGAGCTTATGCGGTATTGCGAGCGATGGGGAGTGGCTGTAAATACAGATGAAGCTTCACTTCATCTGCCCACTGTTCACCTTCTGCCGTGTGACCGGATTCCTAACAGGCCACGGACTGATACTGGTCCACAGCCTGGGGTTTGGGGACCACAACTGTAAGCAACTGTAACAGAATGGTAATTGCGTATCTAAACATATCTAAACACAGAAAAGGTACAGTAAAAATATGGTATTATAATCTTATGAAAACACTTGTCATATAAGTGATTCATTCTTGATGGAAACCTTTATATGGGGTGCGTGACTGTATTTGCTCAAACATTATTCTGGGTGTGTTTGTCGGGGTGTTTTTTGCTAAGATATGCATTTGAATTGGTAGGCCAGATGAAGCAGATTGTCCTCCTTAATGTGGGTGCACCTCATCCAATCAGCTGAAGCACTGAATGTAAGGGAAAGCCTGATTAAGAGGAAACCCCTTTATTTAACTGCCTTTAAACTGGGACATCAGCTTTTTTCCTGCCTTTGGACTTGAACTGAAATATCAGCTCTTTTTAAGTCCTGAGTCTGCCAGCTTTTGGACTAGAACTACCACATGGGCTTCTCTTGGATCTGGAGCTTGGCAACTCACCCTGCAGTTCTTGGAATTTGTCAGCCTCCATAACTGCGTGAGCAAATTCCGTGTAATAATAAGTCTCTTTCTCTTTCCCTCTCGCTCTGTGTATGTGTATGTATGTTTGTGCTGGGTAGGTGTATGTATGTGTGTGTACGTGTGTGTGTGTGTGTGTGTGTGTGTATCGGTATTATTTTATCTTCATTGTATCACTCTGAGGAAAGTGAAGCTTGAGGAACTGATACAAATGTTGGTGCTGTGGTACTGTGGCTGTTGCTGTTGTAGACAATAATAAAATTCACTCATCTTTGATCTGTGGGTCCTATATCATCTGTCAGCAGCCATAATACTATTATTGTAGGCAGCTAACTTGTTAGTGTGCAGGTAGGGAAAAAAAATCACAATCCCTTCCTGAATCTTGACAAAACTTTACTTAGACTGTCTACTTCTATAATAATATTAAGGACAATAAATACGTACTCATTCCTATTTTATGTAAATATGTGCAGCACATCATCACTATTTTCAACCAAGAGTTTTACATTTAAATTTGATAACTTCATTCTACTTATTATATTTTTAACTCCTATATTTAAAACGATCACACAATCTAGGTTGATGGTAAAAAATGCACATATTTCTTCATTTTTTCACTGGCTAGTAAACCAATTTGAGAAAATATATTCCCTTAGATACTTTCTCCTTTTTTCCATGTCATTTATCATTATATCTCACCTCTGTATACAAGTCCGTACAAGGCAATGGAGAGTAAGGCTGTAATAGTCACAATTCCTACTGTCACACCGAGAGTTGGTTGCAGCAGGCAGAAAGCAAAAGGAAAGCAAGGCATCTAAAACATGACACAGTTCTGTATAGCTTAGTAGTTATCTTGGAAAAATTGGCCAGGGTACTCATAAATGTTGATCCAATTTTTTGAAACTTTATTTTAATAAGAGATTTTTAGAATAGCTTTATATTTACAAAACTAATGAAAAGATAATATAAATTGTTCCCATGTAACCCATACCCAGTTTCCCCTAATATAATCATTTAAATAATTATGGTAAATTTTCCATAATTAATGAACCAAAATTTCTACATCATCATCACCATCATCATAATTATTATTATTATTGTAGAGAAAGAGTCTCACTGTGGTACCTAGGCTGGTCTTGAACTCTTGGCCTCAAACTATCATCCTGTCTCAGCCTCCCAAAGACTACATTATTATTAACTAAAACCCATACTTGACGCAGATTTTCTCAATTTTTTCCAAGTGTTTTTTTTTTTGTTATTGTTGTTGTCCAAGATCCTGTTCAGGATACCACTCTACATCAATTAGGCCTGTGTCCTTACTCTCCTCTTGGTTGTGACAGCTCTTAGTTCTCAGGCTTTTCTTATCTTTGAAGACCTGATGACTGGTAGATTACTAGTAGAATGTTCCTGAATTACAATTTTGCTATGTTTTACTCATGATTAGACTTTCAGTAGTAGGCTTAATATTGGCCACCTAAAGATTTCAGTTCCTAACCACTGGAATATTAAGTATCATCTTATAAAGAAAGAGGTCTCTGCAGATATGATTTGGTTAAGAATTTAGACATAGGGAAATTATCCTAGATTATCTATTTGGGACTTAAATTCAATCATGCATGTCCTTTACAAGAGATAAAAGGGAGATATTATGTACACAGAAAATGAGAGCTGATATGACCACAGAGGCAGAAATTAGAGTGACACAGCCATAAACAAAGGAATACCACAGCTACTAGAAGATGGAAGAGCCAAATAGCATATTTTGTACAAGAACTTTTGAAAGAAGCATGGATCTAGGGATATCTGGATTTCAATCCAATAAAACTAATTTGAACTTCTGTCCTCCAGAATTGTAAAAGAATGAATTTCTCTTGTTTTAAACACCCAGTCTGTGGTAATTTAACAGCCTGAGGAACTAATAAACTAGAATAATATATTTTGTAGAGGAAGATCACAGACATAAAATGGAATTTTCATTATTATATATCAAGGCTACATAAATTTAATGACATCACTTTGATGTTAACCTTGATCTTTGGCTTGAGGCATATTTAGCCAATGTACAATTGCTCTTTTTTTTTTCCTTTCTATACTGTATTTTCTGGAAGAAAAACACAGTTCAAAGCCCAACCTTAAGTAGCAGGGAGATATACTCTACCTCCTTAAGGGTGAAGTATTTTCATAAATTATTTGGAATTTTACATGGGATATTTGACTATTCTCCCCCAATTTTTTATTTAATCATTATTTAATATTAGTATGGATTCATTGATATTTATTTCATACTTTGTGTTATTAACCAAATTACTTCATTTATTTGTGGCTTAAAATGTTCTACATTTGGCCGTTGGATCTTTCAGTTGGCATCTGCATCCCTTTGACATATTCCAATCATTTTTGTCCCCAACATTATCTTATTAATTGGCAGGGCAGGATGATCCATGTTTTATCTTTATTTCTTGACCCAAACCTATTATCAAACATTTCATCAATGATCTTTGGGATCTGTTATCATAGAATGGTATTATAAATCATAATCTGGGTCATGGATGTTCTTGTTGGTACTGGCATAAATGCTTTTAACAAGTCTTTATAGTTCAAGTGAGTTTCTTGTAAACAACATATAATTGGGTCTTTTTAAAAATTTTGATTCACTCTTACAACTTTTTTCTTTTAATTAATGTATTTAGGTCATTCCCATTTAATGTGATTATTGATAAAATTGGATTGATATATCTATTTTATAACTTTTTTCTATTTGTTGCATTTATTCTTTGTTTTGTTTCTTTTTCTGACTTAACTAATTTCAGTAAAGCATTTTGTATAATTCTATTTTATCTTCTTCCTTAGTATGTTATTTATACTTTCAAATAAATTTATTAGTTGCACATAGTTAATGATATTTATTTGTAATTAATCTAAGCCCACTTTTATTTTTACTTTTTTAATTTTTTTTTTTTTATTTCAGGGTATTATGAGGGTCCAGACATTTTGGTTACATTTTATGTCTTTGCCTCACTCAAGCGAGGGTTAGAGGCATGCCCTTCCCCTCTACACTGCTCACTGTGTCCTTTAGTTGTGAGTTTACCCCTCCCCCAATCCCTGGAGAATATTACTACCATGTGAGCTCCATAGTGTTAATCAGTTAGTGCCAATTTGATGGCAAGTACAAGTGGAGCCCATTGTTCCGATTTTGTGATACCTCACTTTGGATAATGTAAGCCCACTTTTAAATAAAACCGTACCACTTCACATGCAGTGCAAGGACCCTATAACATAGTATTTCTGATTCCTACCTCCCATCCCCTTTGAGATTTCTATCTTTCATCTTATCTATCCGTATGTTAAATACACAATGCATTTTTACTCTCATTACTTAAAAACCTCTTATCTTTTAGATTAATTAAAATTCTACCCTCATTTATTCTTTCTCAATCTTCCTTTCTTGATATATATATATCCCATATTCTAATCTACGTAATTGTCTTTCTGCTTAAAGCACTTCTAACATTTCTTGAAGAAAACTTGCCTTATGATCTCGGTTCTCTGCTGTGTCCCAGAAAATCAATTCTTAATTTGTTCAACTTTTCTTGTTGTGTAGATGGTGGTGAAGACTTTCAAACCCTTTACATGTTGGAGATAAAAGCATAAGTCCTGTAATAATCTATTTAAAGTGCTTAGGGCTTGAATTTTATAATTAGAAAATAGAATAACAAAGACATACTTCCCAATGCCTTCAGGTGCTTTTTTAAAAATAATGAAATATTGTTTGTATATTTGAACATAAACAAATGAATATTTAATTAATCTTCACAAAATAAAATAGAAAAATAGCCCAAAAAGAATGGTAAAGATATTGTGGATTCATGTGAAATGAATCCAATCGTGATAAGTTATACTGTGCTTTTGTGTTTTGTGTGTGTGTTTGTAAAGTACAATAATATGTAGAGAGCCATGGAAACAGATTAATATTTCATATAGAGAGAGAATACAAAATTCCTACCCCTAGGGAGCTAACATGTTTGAAGAATGTTCAGAAGATAATGTAATTCGCTTTGTCAATATTGAATCAGAAAACATTTATTCAATACTAATTATGTTCCAGGTATTGTTCTAGGGATTGAGGGCACAGTGATGAATGTATTCCACCCCTGTTTGAGTTTGCCAACTCTATACTAGTATCTCAAAAATATACGGAGAATGAGTAGAAACTAAAAACAAGATAGGATCATGCCACATGGATATTATAAAAAATAGATTCTTCCATAGGAGTACTTAAAAATGCTTTTGTTAAACAAATCTTTTTAGATTAAAGGAGAAATCCAAATGGAAATTGTCATGTTTCTTTCAGCCAGGAATAATGAAACCACCATGTATCAGAACAAAAAATAACTCAGGAGAAAATCTGAAGCTTAAAATTTTAGATCACTAAAAATGAAAACATAAAAATAATTTTTAAAATGACTCAGAATTTCAATAACAAGCAACAAAATAAAGCAAAAGAATGTAAAATATTCAATGAAGAATAAAGCAGAAATTAATAGGCTAGAAAAAACTGAATGGAATAAATTAAAAAACTTATCTTTTGCAAATTTAGTAAAATAATTATATTACAAACTAATCCAGAATATCTTAAAGGAAAAATTATACAGAAACACACATATATAAAATAAAAATGAGAGGAGAGAAATATGAAAATAGAGGGAATTTTTAAAAAATCAGATACTTTGCTCAACTATATGCAAAAAAGTATATAAGCAGATGAACTGGATAAATTTTAGAAACATTTAATTAATTTTTCATATGTTACTAGAACCAAACAGACAAAATGTAGATACAGAAAAAAAATCTAAAATAAATAAATAATGCTATAAAAACCACTCTTCCTAGGCCAGGGCTGACTTTCCATGAGCCTGACTCATATATATTTACTATAGTATAGTATACCCTATCAAAGTTTGAGAGAAGATTATCCCAGTGCTCCTTAGACAATTGTGAATGTTATTGAAAGAGAAAGGAAAAGATAAATATCTAAAAGCTTTACAGAAATTAAATACACCATTTGTACAAACTCTGTTAACTCTTTCTCAAAAACCTAGAGATATATCTCACTTACGATTTAAATGAAAAAATACAAGATATTAATGTGAGATTTAGTCTAAAGAACAAAAGGACAACTTAATATTTGAAAATGTTTTAATAAGCTATTTAAATTAGTGAGATTAAAATTTACTTATTAAAATGTATTGAGATTTACATATATGGAAAAAGTGATCGAGTTGATTTACAAGATAAATGTAAGTTGTATCTACTAATTCTCAGCTGTAATACTCCAGGGAAATGGCATTTTAAAACATTCATTGTGGAGGTAAAAATGGAATGGCCCTTATGGAAGAATATCTAGCAATACCTACAAAAATTATGCATACCTTGGAATTCTATTCCAGAAATACAGCAACATAAATTCAAAATAACACTTACAGAGGCATAACTATTGTAGAAATATTTATAATAGAAAAATACAATAAAAAACAGTGTGTCCATTAGTAGAAAACTTGTTAAAGTCCTCTAAAAGAAAAACAAAAGAAAAAATAAAAATTAGAATATTTCTCTTACTAAGAAAAACTCACCAAGCTGTGTTAATAAACGGAACTATCAGGTTCATGATATTATAGATAGTGTGCTACATTATTTCAAAATGGTATATGGATAAAAATATGCTTTCATTGGTTGAAATATTTGACAAAAATGAAGAAAATAATAAATATTATACACATGGGAGTGAGTTGGCAGAAAGCAAAAGGAAGAGAGTAAGGTAAGGACATAACTTCTCTGTTTATTGTCCTTTTTGTATCATTATATAAATTGTGGACTTACATATTCAGGAAATATTTATAAATCAGAAAAGCATATTTTCACATTTTAGGAAAATACCCAGAATAAACAGGTGGTCAAAGATCAAAGATAGAAACATTTATTGGCATCTACCATGAGCCAGGTATTACTCTAGATGTTTAAAACACAATGATGAATAATAGGGAAAAGGAAGATGAGTGTTTTTGGAAGTAGGACTTCATTATCATTAATTTATGGATTCTTCATGCTCAATGACAACTTTTCTATCAATACTCTTTAATTTTTTTTACAGAGTCAAATTATTTACTTTATATGACAAAATGTTTCGAGATGCTAAATTTAGTGATTACTTAGAAGTGCTATTTCATATCATTCTTCAGTAATCTAAATAAAACCTGAATTTTTATATTTGATTTTTATTCATGAGTGTTCTTTCTTTTCTCCTGCTTATTGCACAACTTTCCAAATTTGCATTGACAAGAATCAGAAAGATTTCTCAGTGACACATTATGCTCCTGATAAAATTCAAGGGAGAGTAAGGAGCCTTAGTTTTAATGAGTGGCTTCCTACTTTCCATGGACTACCCATAAATCTTACACAATGAGACAACACAGGAAACACAACAAATCCTTTATTTGAATACTGAGATTTGAATGGAATAAAATATCTGCTAGGAAAATAGATACTGAAGGATACCATTAAAATATATGTTTTGAGTAGATATCCCCTCATAGAAATAATGACACAAATTATAAAGTGATTAATATTGAAATATGTCTACTGTATTAAATGCAGAACACATAATCTCAGTCTCTTATCAAATTTATAAAAATTAATGCACTTAATCCAAAATAATTATGACAGTCTTAGAGAAATTAAAGAAACATGGTCCCTAACTTCAGCTAGCTTTCTGACAACCAGAATGTGATTATTCACATCACCCTTTACTGCCATCCTTAAATGAGATAGAAAGTGTGGGAAACATACAATAGTCTCCTTGGCTTCAAGAAATAGTTTTTTTCTTCATTACATTTTTACTATACACTTGTTGATTTCAGAGGATTTTGAAAAAAGGATTATTCAACATGTTAATTAGTCCAAATAAATGAAGCTTGAATGTAAAATATGTACAAACAAGCAATCATAAAAGAAATACCTTATCTTTCTTTGCTGCAAATATATGTATATATGCGTGGGTATTTATAACAAAGTATTTTAATCTCTTGCCATATCAATGGGGAAATCGATACAGCTACAATTATAGACCATACTTTAAAGTCTTAGCTGTCAATTCTGAGCTGATTGAGACCTAAAGCAAATCATAATCCATACATTTTTAAGGATTTTAAAAAGTTTTAGAGGATAGTGGTTTCAAATTCAATCTTTTAAAATGCAAACTATACACCAAATTAGTGAGAATCCGCTATAAACAAGGCACTATTTTAAGGACTACCAGGAAGTTAAAAATAAAAGAGAAATTATCTTCCTTGTTATCACCTTATTTAGTAGAAGAAATAATATTTAGGTTGGTACAATATTAATTGCTGTTTTAGCATTGTTGACATTTGCTGTTTGATATTGAAATACATTCTTAAATAAATGTGGTTATGTTCTACATCATTTTAATGAGCATTTCTCGCTTGATGCTTTTTTGGTAATGACTTATTACTTGCTCTTTATTTTATATTTATTTTAGACTATGGGGATTATGTTAGACAAAAGCAAATTAGAGTGATTTTCTTACATGCATTTGGCCCAGGAACTGCTAACAAATGTGCATTGCAGTGGTGGTTCAAGAAGTTTTGCAAAGGAGGTGAGAGCCTTGAAGATGAGTAGCACAGTGGCCGACCATCGGAAGTTGACAGCAACCAACTGAGAGCAATCATCAAAGCTGATCCTCTTATAACTAGACAAGAAGTTGCTGAAGAACTCAAGACTGACCATTCTATGGTCCTTCAGCACTTGAAGGACCATAGAATTGGAAAGGTGAAAAGGCTCAATAAGTGGGTGCCTCATGAGCTTTCCAAAAATCAAAAAAATCATCATTTTGAAGTGTCCTCTTGTACACAATGACAACGGACCATTTCTTGATCGGATCGTGACATGCAACGAAAAGTGGATTTTATATGACAACCGATGATGACTAGCTCAGTGATTGGACCAAGAAGAAGCTCCAAAGCACTTCCCAAAGCCAAACTTGCACCAGAAAAAGGTCATGATCACT
This sequence comes from Indri indri, assembly GCA_004363605.1. Lineage (NCBI taxonomy): Eukaryota > Metazoa > Chordata > Mammalia > Primates > Indriidae > Indri > Indri indri. The sequence continues at coordinate 13,609 of RJWJ010016008.1, forward strand.
CTTTGGTGGTCTGCTGCTGGTCTGATCCACTACAGCTTTGTGAATACTGACAAAACCATCACATCTGAGAAGTACACTCAGCAAATCGATAAGATGCACCAAAAACTGCAAAGCCTGCAAATGACATTGGTCAACAGAAAGGGCCCAATTCTTCTCCATGACAATGCCTGACCACATGTCATACAACCAATGCTTCAAAAGTTCAATGAATTGGGCTATGGAATTTTGCCTTATCCGCCATATTCACCTGACCTCTTGCTAACTGACTACCGCTTCTTCAAGCATCTCAACAACTTTTTGCAGAGAAAATGCTTCCACAACCAGCAGGATGCCGAAAATGCTCCCCAAGAGTTCGTGGAATCCCAAAGTACGTATTTTTACACTACAGGAATAAACAAACTTATTTCTCATTGACAAAAATTGTTGATTGTAATGGTTCCTATTTCAAATAATAAAGATGTGTTTCAGCCTAGTTCCAATGCTTTAAAATTCATGGTCTGAAACCGTAATTACTTTTGCACCAACCTAATATATTTAAATAAAATAGTAATTATAATTTTTAATTTGTTGATTTTATTCTTCCAAATGAATAGTAAACATGCTTTTAAATATGTTTAAAATTGCTACTACCTTACATATAAGATTGAAGGTCTAAAGATTCCAAAATTTTTAACTCAAATTTCCATAACTTTTGAAAACATGCATTTTAAAGAAATTTGGGCAGTAATCATGTGGCAAACTTATTTTGCATATTGTTTTTATGTAACTTTGTTTTTACCTAAAATTTTGTTTTAAGTAAAAGTAAGCTCCTTTTAGTTCAATTCTGCTACAACCCACCATGAAAAACATCAATAAGCTGACTAAAATATCTCCTTTTCTTCATAGCTACTTTCTGTGTCTCCTCGAAGAATTATTACTCCTGCAAAAACAAAACCAGGATAATGCCTGTAGTAGACTCCCTGGGAGAGAAGGTATAGACAATTCAGGCAAGGGAGAGTCAAGACTATCCTTTTCATCTGTTTCTCTATATTGTCCTCAGATGATCAAAAAGAATATGAAGATACAATTAAATATCATTTTAGTCATCAACTTCCAAATCTTTCCTGCCAGGTGAATCTGGAAACTTCTTCTAAAGAGGAGAAAATATTACTCTCACACCTAAATACCAAAAGATACAAATTGCAAATGTCATATTGAAGAGTATGTTGAACAGATTCATGAAACAAATTATTACTGCCCTATCTAAGGTTTGCGTGAAGCTACTGAAGTATGAATAAGGGTGAGTTTGGAGGGTCACTTCAAAAGACATAAAGTAGAGGGATCAAAAGAATTTGGAGATTGATTAGCTGTGGAAAGTAAGGGAGAAGGTATAATCAAGTACAATTCATGTTTCCGTCATGGATAATCACTTAGAAAATGTTTCTTAGAAATAGAATTTTTAAAAGGAGGAGGTAGGTAAGTATTATTTATTTCAAACACTTGCATGTCTGTTTAGTAAAAAAGTTATACATAGAAGAAGTCTGGAACCACTTATTTATTTATATAGTCAGTAATTCAGCCAAACATTTCCCAAATGTTTATTCAATGCCTATTACATACCATGCACTGGTTTTGGTTTGGGGGATGAAATGGGAAATTAAGTTACAGGCTCTCTTCTACTTTTAGTGCTTGTACTATAATCAATACTACAGTATTAATTCAATCATCACCCAAAGAAATTTGTGTTAAATGCTGTGAAGGAAGAATGAATATCGTGCTGATAGTTCATAGCTGTAGGAACCTCTGCTAGTGTGGAGGAGTGGAGGATACAGGAAGTGACATTAGAAACAGGATCTGAAAAAATGACAATAGTTTATTGGGTGAAATCCACCTTGTAGGAAGAGGGACAAGAGGTGAAAGCACTCCACACAGTGCCAAATTGTTAGGTTTGTCTGTGTGGATGTTCCCTGGTGCCCCATTTCCCAGTGTCAAGAGTGAGTACTGGTACTGAGTTGAGCCGATGATGGAGTGATCACAAACACAGAGCAATTTCACATAAACAGTTTATCACATGAAAGAATGAAAGTAAAGAAGGAAGCTATAGGAAGTGAAAATATGTTCCAGAGAGAATGGAACAGGCCAGTCCTCAGGAGTGGAGAAAGACACAGAAGGCTGAGCATGTGCTGCCTTTTATAGGCCCATTAGTTTGTCCCGCCTTTCCCTTGGCAGGATTGGTTGCTGTTTCCCACCTTTGGGGGTGATGGACAGGTTGTGGTTTCATACTAGATCACATGGCAGGTTACATAACAGGGTAGTTATATTGACAGTTTCCCTTCCTGCTCATGAGTCTTCCCCAGAATCCTTCATGATGCTTTACCCATATTAGGCTAATTATATGGTAATGAGCTCCAGGTCAGTTAAAGTTTACTAGAAATTTTTTACCATGTGTTTTCCCACCAGGGAACAGTTCCTAGCCACAATTTCGTTCCTAGCTACAATTCGGTTCCTGCTCTCCACCCTTAGCCACTTCCTTGCCACCCATTTAGCCTGCACCAGAACTAACAAAATGTCATGAGAAATATAGAAAGAAGTGAAGACAGAGAAGTCAGCAGGGGCTAGACCATGTAAAGACATACAGACCCCAGTGCCATTCAGTTGTAGCCAATGTAGTCTTTTGATGGACAACATAGTACTGATAACCACAGATTATAAATGTCAGAAACTGTAAACTTGGAACATCCATGAGGTTAGGTCTCACCTATACTCATTGTCCATAATTAAGTTTTTTACAGAAGAAAACAGAACTCCTTTCATCTCTTGCTACATTTTTAAATTATGCTTTCCTCTTCCTGTTTGAAATCACATCTGTGACTTAAAAGTTAGCCTAAAAAATCAATGTTTTCTCTATGTTCGATCAAAAAAGAATTAAGATTTGACTGAATGATAAGTGAAAAGTGTAGGGACAGTCAGTACAGCTAAAGGAAGATTTTTATCAATCTGTTTAACAAGTTCACATACTTAAATTAAACCTTTATATCTGTAAAGGAACACTATGAATTATTTAATGACCATCATTTAAAACTATTATCTATGAAACATTACTCAACTAGTACATTTTTATTAAAAATTGTCCTAGTGAGCACTATGATTCTGCCTTATATAGATGATGTGATCATTTTACTTTATCTATAAAAATATTTTATATCCCTTTTATATCATCTAACCTTCTTCTACAGAAAAAAGAAAAAATTCTGTTCTTTGATAGCATTATTCCAACTTAAAATGGTCTGTCTAGTATTAAAATTTTAGAGGAATAATCATGCATGGCTTATTGTTTGACAATGTTATGGAAGGGGCTTTCAAGTTTACTTAACTCAAAACCTTCATTTTAAAAATGAGCAAAAGGAAATCAAGCAGGACTAATTTTCCTCAACTTCTTATTTACAAAGCTAGTACGTACATACATTTAATTCCCACTCTAATTCCTCTTTTCCTTATTCACTTTTATTCATTTGTCCACAATAGTTGTTGAGTGGTTTGTTTGTCAGGGACTGTTATTGGTATGGAGACAGAACAGTAACCTCATCACTCTGTCACTTTGCTTCCATTCTGGTGGAGACAGAGAACTAATAAATAAATGAATTATTTCATAAAGTGATGACTTCTAGGAGGAAAAATGAATCAAACTAATGTGAAAGAGCACAATGAGAAACCTAAGTTGAGAGATTCACCTTATAAAGGGAGTCAGGGGAGGCTTCTCTACCGGTCATTTTAGTTGACGCCAAGCATGAAGAAGTAACTCCCTTGTGAAGGCTTACTAAACATGTAGTGTTGCACTGCATACAAAGAGCTGTTGCTCAACTTTGTAAAATTCCATGTAGATTTCTACACTAGCTAAATTCTATATATTTGCTCCTATCATCATGAATCACTGTGCTTTAAAATTTGTGCTATATTATGATTAGTATGTCCTGCCTTAATGTAGTTATTCGAACATACTTAGTGAAGTATTCATGCTCAATGGGTACATACATGATAATTGCTTGGATATTTGCTCACTATTTTCTTATGTTTTAAAAAGTTAGAAAAACACTTTTAAACAATCATACAGCTCATAACTTTATCAAATTATCTAATTTTAGTGAACCCTTAAATACTTATTTCAAGAAAGGGAAAATGTTTAAACAAAATTCATGAAAGAGAGAATATACTGGCTCCAGTGAATTTTTTAAATCCATCTGATTTCAAAATGTATCGTTTGCCCTTTTTTAGGTAATACAGCTCTTAATTTTAAATTTTATAGGTTATAGGGTATATTATATAAGGTGTAAAATTTCAAAGCTTAAAGTAATGATCAAAGCAGAGCTAGTTTTTGATTTAAAAATGATTTAATTACAGAACACCTGCTACTCAAACATAATTTTAAATTACTGCTTAATTCTAATAATACATATAATTTATCTGTTATAAAGAGGTAAGGCTATGTTCCTTCTTCTTCCTAATATTTACTACACAGAAAAATTTTAGCTACTCTAAAATGCTCACCAGCTATAAATGTAGAAACCCATAGTTCTAAATTTCGTGTATTTCATTTACTTGAAAGGTCAAAAGGAAGTCCAAGTAATAGTCTTTTAAGTTCACCCAGTACTCATCAGAAATTTAGCCCATAATTTTCTTCTATTCACCTACTTTTGAAACGCAGTTTCAAAGTTAAAGTTGTTGATTTCTTTTAATACAGTCCTAACCAAATTATTATATGCTATATAATAGAAATATCAAAAAATATCTAGCTTGAGAAAGATACTCATATTTCTAAAAATAATCTATTTAATCAATTTTATATTTTTAAAAACATATCAATGTATGTGCAGGACAGAACCAGTTAGACAACTGTAATCATATTGCCAAATCTTCAATAATTCTAAATGTATTGATTCTACCATTACATAAATACTTTATATGATTATCTTAATATTTTAAAAATAACTTTTTATTCTTTAAATGAAAGACAATGAGTTTAACATGTTGCATTTTCTTTTCTGCCCTTCTCCTACATCTGACTTTTTACTTATACAAATGGGGTTTGGGATAAATGTCATCAATGCTAAATTATTGCTTTTTTATGCATTAAATACATTTTCAAAGTTTAATTTTAAAGTTTTCATTCAGTGTCCTACGCATGAATTAACATTTGGGCTTAACTTTAAATATTAGTATAACTTATTTAAATGGTTATATCATTTGTAACAAAATTTATGCTTTTTTTCTTATTTGTTTGACTTAAAATTTATATCATCTTATATATAAACTTCAAGTGACACAAATTAGCTACAAGTAGTAAATGCTACTTATACACCGAGCATTATACTAAATATTTCATATGCATCATCTCATCTGTTTCATGGGACAACTCTATGGAGTAGATTTTATTATCTCCATGTTCTGGAGAAGGAAATTGATGCATAAACAGAGGAAAGCTATGAATTGTTAAATCATAGTTGAAATCTGGAATTATTTGGCACCATAGACTAGGCTTTGATTTCTGTAACGGATGATACCTTCTGGGTTGTAGTCTTTTTCTTTTGCTGTGTATTTGTTTTCCTTTTTCTCTTTATTTCTGCCCAGTTTCACTGCACCCTCCCACACACGCATGATATAAACATCATTTGAAAAGGTGTGAAATTGCAGATGAAAGGGAAGCAGCAGACATTACTGAACTCCTTCCTGCAGTAAGGATGAGCTGTCCGACAATTTTGTTGTTATGCATTTTTATGAGGCTTGTAGAAGGAATGAAGACAAATTTAATGTTCCAGAGAATGTATTCTGTTTAATGAGATAATGCATTTTTTTCAATTACACGTAGCATTTTTAGTGACATTGGCTATATTCTTTTTCCTTGAAGATTCAGCCCAATAGGAGTTTATAATTTATTGCAATTTCTAACACTCTCTGGTCACACTTAGTGTTTTACAACTTAGCATTCCATATTTTTGTGAGCTTTGACTATTTGTTGTATCTCCAGAAATGTTTTAATGTGATGTGGCTGAATGTGGTATGCTATACAGATTTCAGTATAAGCCAAAAGGTTTCATTTTTGTTTTCAAATATCTCCATAAGTCAAAGGCAGATTTTATCCTTTCCCTTCCCCTCTGTATTTCTCATTTCTCCACCAAAAATATTGAAACTGCCCTTTGTAAAGTTAATAAAAGGCCATAAGGTAGGAACTGTGATAGGGGCCTGAACTCTCCAAAGGTACGGGCATAATTGAAATATATATTAATATATGACCAGCCATTGTTCCCTAGCTTGCTTTCCTATAATTGCTTACTACTCAGGAGTCACATAGCTGTTGGTCATGAAGATTCTTAGCTTTCTTCATTGATCCCAAAGCTAACATCCCCCTATGGCTGGTCTTTGAGATATCTTTCAGACCCTGTGTTCTGGGTGGACCAACTGACCCAACCAGACCAGTGGCCCATACCAAGGAACCAACTCAACTGTTCTTGCAACCAGGGGACTGACACAACACAAGAAGACAATATCTGTTTCCCAACCCTATCAGTTCATCCCCAGCCAATCAGCAGACCTAATTCCCTAGCCCTTTGTTCACCAAACTATCTTTGAAAACACTAGCTTCCAAATTCTTGGGGAGATTAATTTGAAAAATTCCTCTCATCTCCTTATGCGGCACCTGTAATATTAAACTCTTTCTCTGCTGTAACCCCTGCTTTCTTAGTGTATTAGCTAGCTTCCTCTCGAGCAGTGGGCACTGAAGCTGGTTAGGCTGTGACAAAATGACCTAGAACATTGTGATAAATTATTCCATCTTGTTCCCAGAAGGACATTAAGAAAATCCCAAAGCCATTAAGTATTAAGAAAAGAAGACTAGACATCAATATTTGAAGGTGCCAGTTGGTAAATGTGAGGCCTATCAAGGAATTTTGGGGGCGAGTGACATGGATAGCGTAAAAACATAATTGTAGGTCAGTGGTTCTAGAAACTTCCTGAACTCTCCTTCAGTTATCTTCAAATCCTCTATGTTTCTGCTTCATTCTGAGCTTCATTTCCTTCACTATTTTCTCTCCTGTCTCCTTTCTTCTTCAAGCTTAATCTGTCCTGGTTCATCATTTCAAACGCTATTGTGCTAGTATTGTCGACTCTTTTTTACCGTTGAACATTCCTGGCCAAACCCTTCCATGTATTTTTCTGCTACTGAATGCAAGTTATTAAGAATTGCTGGAGAAAATCAGTTCAATGTAACAATGAAGCAGATAAATGTCATTATCAATGCGTGGTCTTTAATGACTTTTGAATTTATATTACTAAAAATAGTAAATTCTATCGTGCTGCTTTTCCACGTAATTATTCAGCTTCTATCAACTTTTTTTTTTTCAAATTACCTTTTTTTCTCTCTCCTCAATGTTATAGATAACTTCTAAAGCTACTTTATGAAGAAGCTAAATGCTGTCAAATGAAAACTCCCATTATTATTTGTCACCTCGACTAAAGCTATCTGCATTCTCATCTTTCCTCTGCCCTTTCTGTTTCCGTGGAGCAAGGTGTTCCTCTTCCTTGTCTGTTAGACTAGTTATTTTAATTCTCTAAATGCCATCCTAGTCTTTATCCTCAGAGACTAATCTTTATTCATATGTATAAATTATCACTTCAATTTCATAATATCAAACTTTCTCACTTTAATAAATCCTTCCAATCAGTATCTACTTTCCTCTAAATCTATCTATATTCTGATGCCATCGTAATTTATATCTCCCTCCTTGAGCTCTCCTTCAGCTTCCAGTCCCTGTAGTCAGATTAGGACTGATATTAGATTGCCCACTGATTTGCTCATTTAGATATTTTACAGCGATGCTAATTTCAACAAATGTGTGGAAACCAATCCCAGCAGTCCTTCTCTTCAATCCCGACTTCCAAAATTGTCCCTCTTTTTGTTTTCCCTTTTCCTGTGAATAGCACTGCTAATCAACCTATTGCCTGAGGCAGAAATTTTGTTGTCTTCTTTGACTCATCTGGCTTTTTCATTTTCCACATTTTTTTAGTTCAGTCTCCTATTTGATGTCCCTGAATCCAGTCTTGTTACTTTAGCATAGTTTGCAATGTTAAATCGATATGTTTCTTTTTAAAAAACAATCATTTTATTTTCCACACGAAAACTTTAGTAAGCTCTAGTTACTTTCACTAAAAAATCCTTTAACTTGCCTGGTCTCATTTCACCTTCCTGATAGACTTTTTGCCTGTCCTTCGTAAACATACTTGGCTTGAAAATATGACAATGACTCTCTTACCTCTTAGCCTTTTCAAAGGCTATTTCTTCAATCCACCTTTCGACCTTGGCCAAACCATGTTCACAGTTTAGTGATTTAGTTATTAATTCCTCTCTTTGATATTCTATACTTCAAGAATGACTACATCCCTACCCACCCCCACGCCCCCAAAAAACCCTCATATGGTTACCTGGACTTTTGTCGCACTGATTTCCTTAAAAGCTTTGTCCTTTTTATACTTCCATGTTCACTTTCTAGTAGTTGGTGTTTTCTCAGCTTAGTTTAAACCATTATAGTTCCATGACAATGATGAGGAAATTAAGTGCCATTCCTGCTATCTAATTTCTGTTCCCGCTGTTTTGAAATGTATTTTTCCCAATTATTCTGACTTCTACACCTGCTGCCTATCTAGTAAATACACTTATACATCAAGGCAATTTTAAACTGATTAAGGTTTTTCTCTCCAATGAATAAGTTAGGCCGTTTTAAAGAAATAATGGTGATAAATATAAACAGAATGCATCCCCCTCAGTGAATCCTTTAAGCGGTGTGCTGCTGTGTTTCCACCTCGCTCAACATCAAGGTGACAGCACATACTTGCTGTCAGCGACACCTATTAATGGAAAAACGGCTTTCTTCTTTTTTTCTGGAAAAGCAATCTGTGACAAATGAATAAAGCAAATGATTTTCTATTAAAATGTATCTTATAATGACCCTAAAGTTGCTATCTCAACATATAAATGGACCCACAATTTTTATTTTTTAAAATCATAGAGCACCTCCGTCTCATTCTTGTTGCTCACTTCACCCATATTCTCTTTTATCACCAATAGCAAAGTCTTTCACGCTTATCAAATATCCACATTAACCTAGCCTATATGCTAATATGTCATTTTCTTTTAACTTGGTAGAATATAGCCCTCCAAAATGGTGTTTTCTTATTTATAGTGATAACAACTGAGTAAGAAATCTCTTTATTTAGCCACCATAATAATGTAGAGAATCCTCATTTATCACTTATATTTTCTCTTTTCCTTATTTTAAAATGGTTTTTAAAAGTTCACCTGAAATACAGAATGTATTTCAGCCATTCTAATTTAGGAAAAATGTGATTACGCATATTGGTTTCAAATTAACACTGACCAGTGGTTAATTGCAATATAAAATTCCTGTATAAATTCTGTCAATTGGAATCACAGATGCAGTTTAAAAAAGCAAATATTTTCTCCAGAAATGTGTGTGTTGTCTTATTTTGTTTGAAAGGTGAGAAAAACAATGCTATTGAATTTACATTTTTAATCTGGAGGTCTAATTCTATAATGTATATATTCTTAAAATAATTATCATTATCATTACTAAAGTAATTATCACTACTAAAAAGCTACAACAAACATAAGATTATACTGGAATAAATGTGTTCTTTCCCAGAGATAACAAGAAAATTACTAATCAGTAGAAGTAGGCTTCTATGACAAAGCAAGAGGGCTTTGAGAAAGATGAAAATTGACTATAACTATTGAACAAAGAACACTTGAGAAAGCAATAAAAAATTCCAGTGTATGGTACAAGTCACTGTGGGATGAAACTTGAAGAAGGCAAACATACTTTGTTTCATGGAGAAAGAAAGGTATTCAGAATATAGATGCTGTCTAACATCATAAAATGATGTCACTTTGAAAAACATGGCATCCTACTTATTTAGAAAAAATCAAGAGATTTTTTTTTTTGAAAAAGGGTCTCACTGTGTTGCCCAGGCTGGGGTACAGTGCTGTGATCATAGCTCACTGCAGTCTCTAACATCTGGGCTCAAGCGATCCTCCTGCTTCAGCCTCCTAAGTAGCTAGGACTACAGGCCCACACCACCATGCCTGGCTAATTTTTCTTAATTTTGTACAGATAGGGTCTCACTGTGTTGCCCAGGCTGGTCTCCAACTCCCGGGCTCAAGCTATCCTCTCACCTTGGCTTCCCAAAGAGCTGAGATTACAGGCATGAGCTATCATGCCCAGCTGAGAAAACTTTAAAAATACAAAACAATAGATTATTTAATGTTAATATTATTATACATTTTCTCATATTACTGAACAAAAAGAAAACTATAGTGAAAGTTTACATTGGTAAAGCAGAGTAGACACGCACTATTAGTTCAGAATGTGTCAAATAAGAATTTTTGTCACTATTATTTTTGATATACATAGCTTCTTGGTCTATATTTTTCTCTAGCTAAAACCCTTTCTTTTTATGATCAAAACTAGTATTATCGATGAGTTTTTCACAGTCTGTGTCTACAATTTTATATATCTCGATACTTTTTTTCAAACTGTAGTGACTTCAACTCACACCAGTGCACTGAACTTACTTTTAACAAACTCACCAATGACTGGTTGCCTATTCAGTGGGCCTATCTCATTCAATGTGAATGTTCCATCCATATTGCTGCAAAAGACATTGATTCATTCCTTTTTATGGCTGAGTAGTATTCCATGATGTGTGTGTGTATACACACACACACACACACACACACACACACAAATGCCACCTTTTGTTATTCCACTTATAAATTGAGGGGCGCTTAGGTTGATTCCACAACTTTGCAATTGCAAATTGTCCTGAAATAAATATTCAAGTGCAGGGTTCTTTTGGATAAAATGACTTATTTTCCTTTGGGTAGATACACAGTAGGTATCCAGTAGCAGAATGGTAGGTCAACTTATAGTTTGTTGATGAATTTCTATATTGTGTTCCATAGAGATTACTAATTTGAAGTCCCATCAAGAGTGTATAAGGATTCCTTTATCTCTGCATCCACATCAGCATCTATGGTTTTTTTTTTTTTTTTTGACTTTTTAATGATAGCATTCTGATACAGGTGAGGAGGTTTTAATTTGCATTTCCCTGATGATTAGTGATGTTGAGCATTCGTTGTGTGCTTATTAGCCATTTGTCCCTCTTCTTTTGAAAAACTTCTGTTTATGCTCTTTGCTCCCTTTTTAATGGAGTTGTTTGTCTTTTTCTTGCTGATTTGTTTGAGTTCTTTGTAGATTCTGTGTATTAGTCCTTTATTGAATATCGTATTTCACAGATCTAGAAAAAATAATTCTGTGCTTCAAGAAAGAGCCCAAATAGTCAAAGCAATCTTAAGCAAAAAGCACAAATCTGGAGGCATCACATTACCAGACTTCAAACTTTACTGCAAGGCTATAGTAACCAAAGCAACATGGCATTGGTACAAAAATAGAGATATAGACCAATGGAACAGAAAAGAGTACCCAGCTATAAAACTGGCTACCTACAACAGATTGATCTTTGACAAAGCAGACAACAACATACACTGGGGAAAAGAAGCCCTACTCAATAAATGGTGCTGGGAAAATTGTATAGCCACATGGAGAATAATGAAGCAGCACCCCTATATCTCACCGTCTTCAAAAATTAATCCAAGATGGATAAAAGACTTAAATGTGAGACATGAAACCATATTCTAGAGGAAAATGTGGGAAAAACTCTTCTGGTCATCACCCTAGGCAAATAATTTATGACCCTAAAGGGAAATTCAGCAACAACAAAAATAATAAATGGGACTTAATTAAATTAAAAAGCTTCTGTACAACAAACGAGATTATCAACAGAGCAAACAGACAATGTACAGAATAGGAGAAATTGTCCATTTTTATGCTTAAATTCAGCAAAATATGGACAGCCATGTAGAAATATGACCATGCAAAAGATATCTGATCTAATGCTAATATACTGAATGGGGAAACCCAGCAAGTCCTGTCCAGATTCTTCTTTGTCTCTCTATGTAGCATTCCTTCTTTTCAGGTATGCGCAAGGACTTTTTCTGGAATGAGGATCTGCTGACTAAAATCAAACGAGGTAGGTCAGACAATTTCTTTATGGCCAGTTTTTACACAGAAAAGCAGGAGTTAAAGTAATATTTTCAGATTTCATGGCTGGCTTTAGGGAAAAAGGATTTTGGTTTCTGTGACTTGCCTTGGGGAGGAAAGATTCTTGCTTTTTTTCCTTTCTTTTATTTGAGAAAATTTATGGAATAAATGTGCAATTTTGTTACATGCATAGATTGTGTAGCAGTCAAGTCAGGGGTTTTAGAGTATCCTTTACCTGAATAATGTATGTCGTACCCTTTAACTAATTTCTCATCATCCACACACCTCTACCCCCTCATCCTTCTGAGTCTCCACAGTCTCTCATTCCACTCTCTATATTCATGTGTACACATTTTTTAGCACCCACTTACGAGTGAGAATGTGTGATATTTGATTTTCTGTGCCTGGCCTGTTTCTATGGCTAACTTCTGGGTAGAATGAGGGTGAGAGACAGAAGGGCAGGAGAAGGGCAGAGAGAAACTTTTGCTTCTGAGACCGTTTCCGAGGCCTTTATTTTGGGATATCATTTTCTGAGCCTCAGCAGAATATAAGCGCCATGGGAACAGATTGTGAATGGCTACATGCCAGTCTCCAGAACATGGCCTAATGCAAATAGGCACATAAATGTTTGTTCAAATAAAAAATAGTGAAATTCTATCCTAAACTCATTCTAAATTTAGATAGATTGAGTATATCCATTAGATAAAAGTTTTTAGAGAATAAGTAACATGGGGGGAGAAAAGCACTATTTTTTTTGAACTGGAGAAGGCTGATGTATGTATCTATAGGCATATATATATATACGTGTGTGTGTGTGTGTGTGTGCGCATGTGTGTATACACACATAGATGTGTGTATATATAGAGAGATAATATATAAGTATATATTTTATGGTAACTGAATATTAATTTGTTCATTCATCAAATATTTTGTTACCAACATGTAAAAGTTATTAAATAAAAGATGGAGAAGAACTGGACTGCATGCTCAATGAATTTGCTTACAATCAAATAGGGGAATAAGTGATTCTCATATATATACACACATATACACACACAAATATATATGTATATTTTATGTATATATATATATATGAGTCCTATAAATCAAAAGGACAAATGTTACAGAAATAATTACAAGTATAGTTGGAATCAAAATAAAAATAAATTAATAATGTTAAATCTTTTGAACATTCACATTGAATGAGATAGGCCCACTGAATAGGCAACTATGCATCATTGATGAGTTTACTAAAAGTAGGTTCAGTGCACTGATGTGAGTTGAAGTTACTACAGTTTGAGGGAAAGTATTGAGATATATAAAATTGTAGACACGGACTGTGAAAAACTCATCGATAATATTAGTTTTGATCATAAAAAGAAAGGGTTTTAGCTAGAGAAAAATATAGACCAAGAAGCTATGTATATTAAAAATAATAGTGACAAAAATTCTTATTTGACACATTCTGAACTAATAGTGTGTGTCTACTCTGCTTTACCAATGCAAACTTTCACTATAGTTTTCTTTTTGTTCAGTAATATGAGAAAATGTATAATATTAACATTAAATAATGTATTGTTTTGAATTTTTAAAGTTTTCTCAGCTGGGCACAATAGCTCATGCCTGTAATCCCAGCTCTTTGGGAGGCCGAGGTGAGAGGATCTCTTGAGCCCAGGAGTTGGAGACCAGCCTGGGCAACACAGTGAGACCCCATCTGTACAAAATTAAGAAAGATTAGCCAGGCATGGTGGTGTGGGCCTGTAGTCCTAGCTACTTAGGAGGCTGAAGCAGGAGGGTCACTTGAGCCCAGAAGTTAGAGACTGCAGTGAGCTATGATCACACCACTGTACTCCAGCTTATGTATGTACCACAATTTCTTTATCCAGTCATCTGTTGATGGACACTTAGGCTGATTCCAAATCTTGGCTATAGAGAATAGTTCTGGAAGAAACATGGCAGTGCAGATACCTTTTTGGTATCCTGAATTCTCCTCCTTTGAGTATATACCCAGCTGTGGGATTGCTGGGTCATGTGCTATTTCTGTTTTTAGTTATTTGAGGAGCCTCCAAACTGTTTTCCATGGTGGTTGAACCATCATTGGTGTCTCCCTGCATTATGTGCACCTCAAGTCTACTGGTTCTGAGTCAGCACAACCATAGGACTTGTCCAAGGCCTGCAGCCTTTTTGGTTTGACTGTCTCAGGGAATTTAGTCCAGGCCCCATGCTGCTTTATGTTAGCCAGTGGTGGGGCTAGCCAGGACTTGGGAATCTGGGCAGATCATTTCCCTCTGACCAAGCTGCTCAAAATGTTCCCTCTGTGGCACCAGCAGAATTCTCTTCTGTGCTGTGTTCCCCTGTGCCAGGGTGGCCCTGAGTTTCAATGCAAAGTCCCATAATCACTTCACTGTCCCTCCACTTGGTGTGCTGATGCAGCACTGCCAGAGGAAGCGGAAGGGGTGGCATAGGGAATGCAAGACTGTCTTTTCTGCCTTCTTCAGCATCTCTCTCTTTCATATAATATAAACACCGGGTAGTATGATCCCTCATCTGATTTTTAGTTCTTCTGAAGGTGCTTGCTTGCGTGGATAGTTGTTGAATTTGTTGTTTGTGTGGAGGGGCGATTGCTGGAGGTTTCTATTTGGCAATCTTGCTTGGTCCCCTCTGCCTCAGCATCTGTTATTAAAAATCAGTTTATGCCATTCTGTTTCCAAACTCATGTGCTCACTTTTTTTTGCATTTTTCTTCTGTTTTATGGATCTTTTTGTCTATATTTATGGCAACATCACACTTTATTAATTGTAACTTTATAAAAATCTTTAGAAATGGCTTAGGGTTAGCCATTTACTGTTGTTCTTCTTCACGTTTGTTTTGACAATTGTAAATCCTGGCATCTTCATGTAATTATAGAATCTACTTGAAAATATCTATTTTTTTTAAAGAAAAAAGTCTACGGAGATGTTGATTATATTTGCTTTAAAAGTCTATACCACGTGTGATGTGAAGGATAAATTAACTATTGTTTTAAGTCACCGAGGTTTTGGGTTGTTTTTATTGCAGCATACCTTAGATTAAACTGAAAAACAAACCAATATTAACACAAAGTTTCCCTCGAATGTGACTTCCCTGCCAATCCACCTTAAAATACCAATTGCAGTCAATCTTTACTTCATAGTCCCTTGAAAATGTTAGCTCATCCCATTAATAAAAAAACTCAAAATTTATTTTAATGAAAATTATTTATCTCTACAATGGAATTGTAGAGTGAAGGAGAACCTTTCTCTTTGCCCTCTGAAGGTTTACTGAAAATCAACTGAAAAAAAAAGGGCACATTAATAGGAGAAAAGACATACAAATTTATTTGATCATAGTTTTATATGACACAGGAGCTTTCAGAATGAAGACTTAATGACAGAGGAGAAATTATCTATTTTTTTATTTCAAAATATTAAAGGGGTACAAATGTTTTTGTTACATGAATAGATTTTATACTGCTTGAATCAGGGCTGTGTGCCCATCATGAGAACAATGTTCATTGTACCTGTTAAGTAGGTTTTTACCCTACTCCTTACTCTCCCCTTATTGATTTCCAATGACTTACTTCCCTCTGTGTCCATGTTTGCCCATTAGTTCCAATTTATCAGAGAGTACATGTGGTCTTTGTTTTTCTTTTCCTGAGATACTTCACTTAGGATAATGTTTAATTGTCATTTTTTATGTTTTTATCATACAGAGAGACACTGGATTCAAAAATATAGTTAGATATTTGATTGTTTGTCATATTTTTCTTTATAAAAAGAAATGTTTAATACAGAAATGTTTGAATTAAAATGCATTGCAGACTCATGATGGTATTTTAACACATATTACTACACTTTGAATCCATTTGTGGCTGAATTCACAGTATGTATTTGAATAGTTTTTAGTTTAAATAAATGTACTCATTATTTTTCACTAGACTTTAATTTTTTGTAATGCTTAAACTCTTAGAACTTGTGTTTAACTAAGAGAAAGGCAAATTGCCTAAAAACATATATCTAATATGGCTGTACCTTGCATACTTTTTTCCTTAAGTTCAACATTTTTAGTAAAAACAGTTATTTAAAAGTATCAGTAAAAATAAAAGAAATACTTGAGAAAAAATATTAGAAAAGACTGTTAGTCTAAAGATCGTTATTTGACTCCCATGGCACTTAGAGATACCTGCATAACATTTGTCATTATGCTCTTTATAGTTGATCATCATTCACATGTATTTTCTTTCATAATTGTGTTTTGAGTTCCTTAAGTGAAGGTGCACTCCATGTCCTTTAGCTCTTCTCATGGTCTTCCACCAAATATCACTCTAATTATGATGACATTTTAAAAACTCAGGTAAAATAGCATATCATAACTTAGTAGAAACTTTAGGTTAAAGTTGATATTCAGCTATCATATGCAGTCATCACCAAATTGGGCATAAAGTTTTCTACTTTAAGGCATGTTATTCCCTGAATTTCTCGTGTTTAGAATTTTTAAAGATAGTAATGTTAATATCAATTATAGCTAGTGATGTTATTTCTCTTTTAATATTATAATTAGTTTAGACAATAATTCTCCTATAGGAACATTAACTAATCAATAATTCCTAGAATAGAACATATGTTTCTGTAGCCAGAGTGTGTAAAGAAGGTAATAATCCAGTATATATCTTAAATTTCTAACCTACTACATAACTATTGCTTTATATAGTTATATTGTTAAAAGAGTAGTAGATATTTTAGAGAATAAAATTAAAGCATGGACTATTTGGAGAACATTTATTTCTAAATGTTTAGTTGTAATTAATTTTTAATGGCTCAAAGATGTGTAGAACACCTGCAGCGTATGTTATCATTTTCTGTTGCAAAAAAAGCTCTGTTAATAGTAATGTTATAAAATATAATATTATGTTATATCACTCTAGAAACGAGTGAGGGTATGTTTATATTTGTATTCACAGAAAAAAAACATGAGTAGATCATATAATTATACAATTTGTGTTCATCTGTAATATATAAATATATATATTTCTATGTATGTGTACATATTTATATGTGAGTGAATATGACTAAAAATATAATAAAACCAGATAGAAAATAGAAAAATTCCTTATGAGAGAAAATTAGTGAATTAAATTATAGACAATAAAATAAAAATATTATCTTATAATTAAAGAGATACATATGATGATTCATATACAATTTTTGTAATTTCAAAAATTTAAAAACTGAAATAATTCATGACCAGCACATATACACCTTAAGCAATGTTAAAGGTAGTTCTTCAGTGTTTACTTTGCACTGATTAAAACTTGTTGAAAATGATAACCACTACAGTGTCCTTAAAAAGGTCATTTCCAATATGCTCAACACTTGTCTTAGTCTTCAATTCTAAAAGAGACCAAAATGTTATTGTCTTTACTTAGAATAACCTTACTTCATCTAACTTTAATACATTCTTTCTCTCTTGGTCTTCATATTTCTCTTTTCTCAAATTTCTTTTGTTTTCTTCCCTGTGAACTTATTATTTTATGGAAACCTTATATACTTGATCATTGTATCTCTTGTCTTTCCGTTAACATTCTCTCTGGCTCTTGCACCAAAACCATGTGTAGGTTCCACAGGCCGCAATACTAATTAATCACTCTCTTGCTGTGCTTTTTCTTTCTTTGACATTTACCTGGATATATTAGGGAACTTATCAATGTATCCATTTTCATTTATCCTTATTTGATCTTCAACCCACAATATTCTGGGTTTCCATTTTCATAATTTGAAATGTTCTTGCAGAGTTGGCAATATCTATGTATTGCTAATTTTAATGTATTAACATATTTCACCACTCTTTACAATATGACATTTATCCTACGTCCTTCTTAAAATGTTTTTTTCCTTCCCTTAGTGTCTTCAAACGTCTGTGTTCCTGATTTGATTTGTTCCTTACCTTTTTTTTTTTTTTTTTGGTACTCAGTTTAGACTCCTGTCCAAGACACAAGTGTGTGATGTCTGTTCCTTCATATATTCACACAAACACGCAGACATAGACATACATGTACACACATCCTATTAAAGCAATTATAAAACTTATTTTTGTATCAAGCATGTCACTTTAAGAGAAATTTGAACCTTCAATCTTTGATACAAGGAACAGTTTAAAGAAGAGTTTAAGATGAAAGATTATGGTTGAAGACATTTGTTCAAATTTTGATATTTGCTACTTATTAATCATCCAACTAGTAATTTCACTGAGCACTTGTTTCCCATATGAGGAAGTGATACTAAAAATATTCTATGAAATGATAGAATTTAAAAAAGTATATATAATATATCTGATGCCTATAAAACAGTTAAGACATCATTAATCTTAATATTTATTTAGTTCCAAATATGCTCCTACTAATAATGAAAGATGTAAACATTGAATTATAAAAGATGTTATATTTTAGACATGCTTTTAATTTCTTTATAAGACAGTATTCAATGAAACAATGTTTCTGTCCATTACCTGCACTGTTTTATTTTTCCTTTTAATTACCTCACTTACCAAAAATACATATTTAGAGAGATTCCATCATTTTATAAATTAGTTAGGTTTGAAGTGATTGTTGCTCAACATTTATGAAATAAATATAATCTAAGTCTCAGCTATTATCTTGAAGTCATGTAAAAATTGTGATAGAATATTGGACATTTTATGCTCCTAAAATTATTTTTATATCTAGCATTATATGTAAAATTCCCCTTTTCAGTATAAAAGTGTTTCATTTCTAATTCTGCAATGTGAGATAAGCATGCTTATAGAATAATCAAGTACTACAGAGAAAATAAATTAAAAAGTGATGCATAGACTGTAGTGTCTGTATTTTATATGTAAAGCACATAGATAAGAACCATTCAATGACATCTGATAATTTCCAGAGAAATCTTTATATTTTGAACATTTGGAGATATCATATATTTCTGAATACTTTTTTCATGGTCAGGAGTACTTTCCATAATATAACTTATAGCATGAGTTTACATATGTGTCATGACATATTTGATTCTCACTGTACTAATTGATCCATATGTATATGAATGTGCATGTGTGTTGTGTCTCTGTATGTGTATGTATGTTTATCCCTATTTTCACATGTATGTAATATTTCATTATAAGTGCTAGTTTACTTCCTTATACATATAGATATGCTAATAGAAAATATATTTTCTATATATTGGTTTTTAATAAAAGTGTACAGGGTAAGATTTTATTTGTATTGTAAAATATTATGTCATATGTGAGACAAAGGCCAAGACTTTGGAAAGCAGAAGACTTTACTACTTATTTCTTTTTTATGTCTGCTAGAAGCCCACCATGTTGCTTTTAGGTGTTTTTTGGGCTGTCCTTCTGCACATATCTCTTTGCTATCTTGGATCTTATCTTTATTGAGTCTCTCTCTCTTTTTCTCTTTCTGTCTCTCTCGTTTTGAAAAACATTTTTCAGTTGCTCTGTTAGTAATAATCAAAGGAGTTTTATGTCTAGTGACATGCTTCATGAAATTGTATTAGCTGCACAGTGTCATATTTTTTCAAGGAAAGAAAAATAATGAAACATATTAAGGCAAATATTGAATCTCAAGGTTGGCTCTGTCATTACATTATCTGATTAATGTACCTAACAAATCTAAAAATTTTGGAAGAATGGGAAGTGTAATAGATGCGAAATCTTCTACTATTAAACAATAGTAATTGTAGCATTTCTATGTAAGATTTCAGATTTTCCTGATAAAATATTGTCATGATGATTGCCTAAGAAAAAATTTTCAAATGTGTAATTAAACTAGTACATTACAAAAATGCGAATGTACATATGGCTATAGAAATTAATGAACATTT
Organism: Indri indri; assembly: GCA_004363605.1. Lineage (NCBI taxonomy): Eukaryota > Metazoa > Chordata > Mammalia > Primates > Indriidae > Indri > Indri indri. The sequence continues at coordinate 33,647 of RJWJ010016008.1, forward strand.
CAATGCTTAAACATTAGTTTTAGAGGAAAAAACCCAGCTGTGCCAGGTATCATCAGTTGAGTAGGTAATTTGTAATTAATTATGGACACATACGGCCATTGCTACTCATGCACAGTCCAAGGGTTTCACAGGCAATAAAGGAGGCAAATGTTACATTTTCTATAACTATTAATGACTATCTTCATTGCGATATCATGAATTAGTTTAGCATAATAATCTGTTTTTATATAATCTACATTTTATATAGAAATAATTTTATAAAACTGATAGTTTTGATTTGGGACAAAATGAAGCACATTTTCATAGAGAAAAAAATGAATTTCTTATGATTCATATTAATATTTGAGAAGCAGTTCCATGATAAAAACTTTCCAAAAGTTGTTTCACTCATCTTACTAAGATGTAGTTGAATTTGTTGGTGAAAAAGAGATAAAGATATTATCCTGGCGGGGCGCGGTGGCTCATGCCTGTAATCCTAGCACTCTGGGAGGCCGAGGCGGGCAGATTGTTTGAGCTCAGGAGTTCAAAACCAGGCTGAGCAAGAGCAAGACCCCGTCTCTACTAAAAATAGAAAGAAATTATCTGGACAACTAAAAATATATAGAAAAAATTAACCGGGCATGGTGGCGCATGCCTGTAGTCCCAGCTACTCGGGAGGCTGAGGCAGAAGGATTGCTTGAGTCCAGGAGTTTGAGGTTGCTGTGAGCTAGGATGACACCACGGCACTCTAGCCCGGGCAACACAATGAGACTCTGTCTCAAAAAAAAAAAAAAAAAAAAAAGATATTATCCAGGTCCATAATTTGTTCTCTATGTTTGTGAATCAAGTTATAATTAATGCATATTTATCTATTTTATTTCTCTTCATTTGAAGAAACGTTTTCATTGTTCACAGCCTGTGCATTATGATTATCCTAACTCAGTCCTTGATATATTATGGTCATTCTTCAAATCATTGACATTTACTCTTCTTTTGCCTTTGTTACATTTATCTGTATACCTTGATTATATTGTCATACAAGACTGTATCTAAAGAAATGCAAAACTAACTGCTTTTCTTTTTTATTTTCCCTGAAGTTTTAAAATTATGTGTATAGTGATGATTAAAATATATCTGTACCCTCAATTTATTAATTAAACTATCCCAAAGATTTAAACAAATTCTTATATATCCGTGGCTCAGAAATAGAGAGCATACATGTTCAAATTCCTCAGTTCTATCTGAATAAAACAAATATTTCCCATTTATTCACTTAAAACTAACACCATTATTTATTTTTAAATATCTACTCTTTACTCCTTCATTTACAACAATAAAAAATGTATTTAGTACCTATTGTGTTAGAAACTGTGCTTTGTGCTGAATATCGTTTTTTCTTTTTAACTTCATTTTTATTTCTGTTTTCATGAAGGACTCTGAATATTGAAACATTTGATTTGTCTTTTATTTTTTAAGATGTCATGTATTCATTGAATATTCGAAAGAATATT
>RJWJ010016009.1:0-35193 GCA_004363605.1 Indri indri
GAAGAATTGCTTCTTTCGTGTTTACTTTGGTCAGTCTAATAACTATTTATTGAATTTTAACTACATTTTTTGCAGGCACTATGGTAAGGAATTTAACATATGTATTTTTTCATTTTCAATTTTGAAATGACATTATGAAGAACATATTATTGGTCTATATTAAGGAAAAGGAAAGTGACACTTAGAAATAAGTAATCAACTAAAACTAATCCAAAAATTAGAAAAAAGGATTAACATCCATTTTATCTGACTCCAAAGCATGCTTAGTTATCCAGATTGCTCCAAAGCAATCTGTCTTCATTAATGTAGATCACAAAACAAATATAGGCTCAAACTACTAATGGGGTTCAAGAAAAGCTATTGAAATTTATAAATGATAAATTTTAAAAGGATTAATAGGAAGTGACAATTTTTATAAATGTTCTCAATATTTATAATTGCTGTTAAAATTAATATGCCCTCTCACAAAATGTTAAGAGCTGGTATAAATATCTGGCAGTTCTAGAAGTTTATTTATAAATGTTAAGATTTGTATCACTTATAATGTTCTGAAAATCACCTCCATGTAATTTTAGATTTAAAATAATTTATTAATCAAGGTTATTAATTTCTTTGTTGGTTATGTTATGCCTAGCTGTAAGTTTCCCTGACAAGTAATTGCTATGAGTTTGAGAATAAAGGTGCTAATTGGTATTTAGTTTTGAGATTTTTATTAATTACCATTACCAATATTATTTATTTATAGTTGCATATTTATTGTTGTGTGTGTGCTACTTCTTAAGTAATTTAAAATACATAGAAAATGGAAAAATTTTTGGAACATATGGTCATTTACAGAAAATATTTTTAGATCAAACTTTTGTATGACTCCTATTGATTAGAAACATTTGGTATTGCAACAGAGTTTTGCAGAGTTCATTGCTACTGAAAAGTATTGAATGTACAAATATAACCTTTTTTCTTTGACCAAATCAATATAAAAAAGCAAGGTTAATGAGTAGATATGTAAATGTGGGGGCAGGGGTTAGGGCATAATACATAGTAAGATCAAAACACAGAAACCATCTAAAACAATTGTGGCTAGAAGATTGGTAGGACTGATTTGAGAGATGGGAGACTGAGTTTTAGTACACGATAAACTACTAATTAACTATGTAATTTAGGCCTGTCACATAGGTCTTTGGAAACATTTTTCAATAAGGCTTTCCCTTCTATAGCATTTGAATTAAACTCTAATAGTTTTCAAGATTATATCTAATAACTTTATCTTTTTTCCTGTTTCATTTTGTACATTTGCATTAGTAATAGTTTTATAAAAACTATGTCAATTCTCAAAAAACAGAACAGCCTTTGTAATGTAGTCTAAGAAAAAAGCAATTCCTAATTGTAGCTATCTTTTGAAATTGAGGTATAACTTTATATATTGTCAGATATTATTATCTACTGTTGTAACTAAATGCATGATAAATCTAGAGTTAGACTGTCTACATTTCTTTTTGGTCTTTAAATAGAAGACAAATTACATCTGCTGTGGTTGTAAATGCACAGAAGGTATAGGTGCATAAACAGTATAAATACATATCATCATATCATCACCAGGTATTTATAGTAGAAGTTTCCATTATTCCTGTTGATATTATATTTAATCATTGCAATTTATTGAGAAAACAATATTCAACAGTACAGTAACCTTATTCTGACTATCATCATTGAACGAAATATGAATAACTGCATATTTTAACATCTATATTTTCTCGTCTAGATTTTCTATAAATTATTTTCAAGAGCCACATTATAGAAACTCAGTAAACTTGAATGTGGAAAAACATAACTGAGCCATTTATGATAAAAAAATTGATAAGGGAACACATACATTATATTTGATGTCTTAGTTTGGTTTGTATTTTAAGAAATATAAGATGGAGTTTTCAATCTATTGGTAGTGACTATCTAAACTGAAATGAAAGGGGAAAAATTACAGGTAGTTAGAATGTTTTCCTTCTTTGGATAGCTCCATAATAAATAAAATGATAGAGATCATGGTGACAAAGCCAGGAAATGTAGGATAAGAAGAAGTAGTCACAAACCTTCTTAACCCAAGAATGAGTGACATGGGATTTTTTTCCCATTATGTTGAGGGCCAGAGTTTCAGGAGAAATCTGCCTCTATCTCAATGATCTCTTCTTGACAATTATTATTTCTCTTTCTTCACCAGCTTAGTGTCTTCTTTCCCACTAATACATATTAAAGGTAGGTCTACATTAGAGAAAAATGTATAAAGGGAATGGTAGCTATAATATGTAATACTCCAGAAAGAGAGGTTTCCCAGGGTGAAGATAGACACTGAGATATTGTCTTTTATGATGTATATTAAGAAAAATGATGCCTATATACCGCCAGATAGACAAGAACATAGAATTTGGAGAATGAACCTGGGTTTAAATCTATATCTCCCATTAATTGGGTATGCATCATGCATTCAATAATTTAAATTTAATAAGACCCGATTTCCTCTACTGTAAAAGGAAGATTATGTTCCTATTTTGTGAAAAAGTTCCCACAAGTGATTCTATTCACTTCTCTCCCTGTTTTCCTACACTGTCTACATCCCTCATTGAAAGTCATTTCTATCTGCATGGAACACAAATGTATTTTATAGCAATGTGTATTTTATTGTCCTTATATTCAATAATATAACAAATTTTTCAATATAATTGATCTAGCAGGTTTTTTAGGTCCTTTCAATTTAATCAGACACTGTAAATTATTCTATTTCCAGTTTCCTATATAAACAGAATAGTTTCATATTTATGATTTTATAACAGAATGTGCAATACAATTAATCAACTCATAGTATATAACCTAAAGAAATGTGTGAAGATAAATCTATTCATAACTTAGTCAAAAGCCATTATGCAAATTTGCATCTACCTAATAATTTAAACAGTAATTGCTATATATGCTAATAAGCAATGGGGTCAAATTTAAAACTTTAAAAAACACAGAAATATTCTTTGACTTTTTTTTTTTTACTTTAAACATCTCCTCTGGCACCCCAAGTTGAAATTTTTTGACAAAATCCTCTAAGCATGTCAGTTCTCTGTAGTTTCGTTTTTAAATCATCTTATAAGCAGGGATTGAACTGAAATTTTGGAATTCTAAAAAAAGTCTAAATCCTTTTTTTTTTAATTCCTCATTTCTCAAGCTCTCAACCCAGAGCTGCAGTAAAGAAGGGAAACTCTATAGTAAGAGCCAGAGATTGTATTTACCAAGACAATGTTTTATATGAGACAATGTTCAAGGTCTGTGAAAGTTCTTTCTTGTCCCCAAAGATGTTTGCTATTCTAAACACCAAATAAAACTGAACATCAGTTAAAAAAAAAAAAAAAAAAGAGGGGGGAAACTCTATAGGGAAGAGGGTTTGTTTTTTGGTATTCATAATTAATGATTTTTAATGATTTGAGATTACAAACTATATTATTTTTCTCAATGACTTCTGTTCAAAAGAGACATTTGGAATATAGATATGTGCAAATGTGTGGTTTGTGTGTATGGGAGGGCTGAGGAACAATATTTAGAACAGTATGGTTTCTTACTGAGAGGTAAACTCTATGAAAATGAGAATTCTTATCCCTTGTTCTCTGGTGCAGCCCCTGCCACTGGAACAGTCAGCATTTAATGACTGTCTGTTGAAGTATTTTATTATTATTTGTGTGAATAATTTTTAAGTCTTTTCTTTTTGATGGACCCAGGTAAACTTTCTTCTTTCTGTTATTCCACTATTATTTTTAGGGCACGAATAGTGATAATGAATTTACAAAATTTAGTTCTCAGATGTTGGACTATAGTTCTGTATTAAATATACCATCATTGTATCATAATATAAGATCTGTGTTTTCACTCTGTATTTCTTAGAGCAGTCAAAATCTGTGATAAAGACTCTACACATGATCCTTTTATACATTCAATAAAAGCATTACGGGAAACTCAAATTTTGCCTTTTTTTAAATTGAGCCACACAGCAGGCTACACTTATTTTACAGTGCATGCCATCATGTAGGTTATCTACTCAATGAGAAACTGTCTAATTATTTTCATACTAACAGATGGATCTCTGGCTGCTTACATTTTTTAAGGTTTTAGGATCTCTTACAATGCAAAATGTTTTCACTCTTTTTTTAATAAAATGTTTTGGGTTGTTTTTTTATAACTGGTGCCCTATAACATTAGATTTATATGGCCTTTTTTTAAACCTTTACAACAGAAAAAAAAAAACCGCTATAATGCATGTGTCAAATAGCTAACTGGCAAAGCAAAGTTAATAGCTTCCCTTTTTTTTGATATGGCACAAATGGGTTTTTATACTAATGGCTTATTCACAATAATCTCCTTTCAGCAGCTTGCCCTCAAGCAACATGAAAACACAATTAATACAAAAGTTTACCATAATAGTGACTCACAGCAGATGAAATTCACAATCCCCAAATTACAACCTCTTTTAATAGAGTGCTGCTCCCCTGGTTCATAGCATGTAAAAATCAGGAGCTCTTTGGAATTGTGCAGAGACCTGCTTTGTAGAGTTGAATGATTCATTGGTTTATCATCAAATTCCACCTAATATATTGTGTACATAAATTTCGAAAACTTAGACTCATATATATGTGACATTTTCGGGAACATAATATTTTTGGCTGTCAGAAGGGTATTACCAGACATCTAGACCACATGTCTAATTTCCTGAGTTCACAGTAAGTGAGCTGTGATTAGGGCTAGAGCCTACATTTTGATTTGTGCTCTCCAGCATCCGTTAACTACAGGGAAGAGGGGATGCCAGGTCGTAATTTACAACATATTTCTGCAAAGCCTTTTTTTTGGTGACCCTAGAATTTATCAGTCTGCCTGCTTAATACCTAATCTTCAAAAATCTACTCAATCTCCCCATTTTTCCAGGAACACTTACTTTATGAATATTCCAGTAAGATGCTATTGTTATCCTTTTTATAACTTTTTAAGAATGCCAGATAGACTATGGCTAATGTGTTTGGTTAAGGCCTTCAGTAAACATTTATGGAGCACTAATATATTCCAAGCACTGTGATAGACAAGAAGGATAGAAACATAAATATGATACAATTACTGTACTCAAGGTTATCAAGGCTTCGTAGTTACTGCTATTTAGGCATTTCTTGCTGAACGTGGAGCTCTGTAACTCCCTGCTTTAAGAACATCTCTTATTGCCAAGCTGCTGGATTGAGACCGAATAAACTCACTTTGACACACTCCTATCCTCATGAAGTAAAAGTATGAAGAAGCTGTCCCATCAAAAAATGTTAAAAGCAAAATAGACTTTGGCACAGATTACCAAATTTTATGTTACTAAGGAACATATTGTGAAACCTAACAGAAGTGATTCTTATTCAATAGTATGTTAATGATCTCCTAAAGCCACCTTTTCTGGAAGGCATCTTTTATAATACACCATAAAGTAATACTTTTGCAATGTTATATTTCATTTGTATTGCACAGATCTCAAACCACTGGCATTTTTAAGTGGAATTATGGAAGCTAATGGTCTATTTCAGATTCACTGGTTAATTTTCAACTTTCTAATACGCTCTGTATGTGTTTTTGTGGTTGTACATGTATGTTTATATTCCATTTTTTCACAAGACAGTAAAAAATCATTTTCTTTAGCAATAATTTAAGCAGTTCAGAGTCAAAATTCCTAAATACAAAGCTAGCCTGGGTTGGATTACATATAGATTAGAATTAAAAATAACGTTTTAACAAAAGGAAAAATGGTTATAATAGTTTTTTTTTTCTAGGTGATCAAATCCATTCACTTTCACTACATTTTATAATCTTTGCTGATTCAAAAATATTCTTAAATTAATGGAATAATTACAAAAATTTATCGGGAGCATATTATGTGTCAGACACATGCTGGGAACATAACAGTGACCAACATAGATATGTTTTATACTTTGGGGGTGTTCACATGCTAGTGGGGTAGGCTGACTTAAATTAAATACATGGAATAATTACAGATTGTTAATGTGATAATAAAAACAATTAAGTGTTTTGAAGTAAATAATAACGAAGACACAATTGATATGCACTTAAGTACCCTTGAAGATACTTCAGCTAAGCCCTGAAAGGGAAAATAAATGTAGCTGGGGCGGGGGGGAGGAATGAGTGAGAAAAAGCATTTTAAGAATGGGAAGAAGTGTGAACATAAACTTGAGGTATGAAAGGAAAAAAAAAAAAAGGAAGTGAAATTAAAAATAGAAATGGAGAAAGAGCATAAAAATGGTCTGAAGAGTTAGGTAACACAAATATCAGTCAAGACCTTTCTTGCCAAGGTGGTGAGTCAGAATTTGTCTTAAATAAGAGGAGCAATTAAAAGATTTTAAGCTGAAGTAAAACACTGCCCAATGTGCCTCTTTTATTTTTATTTTCTGCATATTATGGAGGTATAAATGTTTAGGTTACATTGACCTTGCCCCCTCCACCCCTAGTCACAGCTTCAAGCTTGTCCATTCCCCAGATGGTGCGCATTGCACTCATTATGTTTGTATACACCTATCCCTTCCTCCCCGCTCCCATCTGTCCAAAGCCCGATAAATGTTATTCCTCTATGTGCACTTATGCATTGATCAGTTAATACCAATTTGATCGTGAGTACCTGTGGTGCTTATTTTTCCATTCTTGGGATACGTCACTTAGTAGAATGGGTTCCAGCTCTATCCAGGAAAATGCAAGAGGTGCTATGTCGTCATTGTTTCTTATAGGTGAATAGTACTCCATGGTATATATATACCACATTTTATTATTCCACTCATGTATTGATGGGCACTTGGGTTGTTTCCAGATCTTTGCAATTGTGAATTGTGCTGCTATAAACATTCGAGTGCAGGTGTCTTTTTATAGAGTGTCTTTTGTTTTTTTTTGGGTACATGCCCAGTAATGGTATTGCTGGATCAAATGGTAGATCTACTTCTATCTCTTTAAGGTATCTCCATATTGCTTTCCACAGAGGTTTCACTAGTTTGCAGTCCCACCAGCAGTGTATGAGTGTTCCTATCTCTCCACATCCATGCCAACATTTATTGTTTTGGGACTATGTCATACAGGCCATTCTCACTAGAGATAAGTGATATCTCATTGTAGTTTTGATTTGCATTTCCCTGATGATTAGAGATGTTGAGCATTTTTTCATGTGTTTCTTGGCCATTATTCTGTCTTCTTTTGAAAGTTTCTGTTCATCTCCTTTGCCCACTTTTTGATAGGGTTGTTCAATTTTTTCTTGCTGATTTTCCTGAGTTCTAAATAGATTCTGATTATCAGCCCTTTATCGGATGTGTAGCATGTGAAAATTTTCTCCCATTCTGTAGGTTGTCTGTTTGCTCTCATGGTAGTTTCTTTGGCTGTGCAGAAGCTTTTTGATTTGATCAGGTCCCATTTATTTATTTTGGTTGTTGCTGTGATTGCCTTTGGGGTCTTCTTCATAAATTCTTTGCCTAGGCCAATATCTATAAGCCAATGTCTATGAGAGTTTTTCCAACATTTTCTTCTAGAATTCTAATCATTTCACATCTTAGGTTTAAGTTTGTTAACCAACGTGAGTTGATTTTTGTGAAAGGTGAGAGGTGAGAGGTGTGGATCCTAATTCAGTCTTCTACATGTGGCTATCAAGTTTTCCCAGCACCATTTATTGAATAAGGATTCTTTTCCCCAGTGTATGTTTTTTCCAGCTTTGCCAAAGATTAGATGGCTATATGAGGATGATTTTATATCTGGGTTCTCAGTTCTGTTCCACTGGTTGATGTCCCTGTTCTTGTGCCAAGCTGTTTTCATTCCCATAGTCTTGTAGTATAGTTTGAAGTCTGGTAGATTGATACCTCCCATTTTGTTTTTATGGCCTAGGATTGCTTTTGTTATACAGGGTCTTCTCTGGTTCCATACAAAGTGTAATATTATTTTTTCTATATCTGTGAAAAATGATGTTGGTATTTTAATAGGGATTGCATTGAATCTGTAGATCACTTTGGGTAGCATAGGCATTTTAACAATGTTGATTCTGCCAACTCACGAGCATGGTATGGTTTTACACCTGTTTACGTCTTCTGCTATTTCCTGCCTCAGTGTTTCATAGTTCTCCCTGTAGAGGTCTTTTACTTCCTTAGTTAAATATATTCCTAGGTACTTTATTTTCTTTGTTGCTATTGTGAACGGTATTGAGTCTTTGATTTTGTTTTCAGTTTGACTGTTATTGGTGTATATGAATGCCTCTGATTTGTGTGTATTGATTTTGTATCCTGAGACTTTACCGAATTCATTTCTCAATTCCAGGAGCCTCTTGAATCCTTGGAGTTTTCTAGATATAATATCATATCATCAGCGAGGAGTGAGAGTTTGATCTCTTCTGCCCCCATTTGGACGCCCTTAATTCCGCTTTCTTCTCTAATTGCTGTAGCAAAGGCTTCCAGCATATGTTGAATAGAAGTGGAGTTAGTGAGCAACCTTGGCTGGTTCCAGTTCTAAATGGAAATGTTTCAATTTTTCACCATTCAGTATGATGTTTGCTGTGGGTTTGTCATATATGGCTTGTATCATTTTTAGGTAAGCCCTGTCTATGCCTATTTTGTTAAGCGTTCTTATCATAAAAGGGTGTTGAATTTTGTCAAATGCTTTTTCGGCATCTATTGAGAGGATTATATGGTTTTTGTTTTTGCCTCTATTTATATGGTGAATTACATTTATAGATTTGCGTATGTTGAACCATCCCTTCATCTTTGGGATGAAGCCCACTTGGTCGTGTTGGATTATTTTCTTGGTAAGCACCTGGATTTGGTTTGTTAGGATTTTGTTGACAATTTTTGTGTCTGTATTCTTAAGGGTATTGGTCTGTAGTTTTCTTCTTTTTTTGCGTGCTTTCCTGGTTTTGGTATCAAGGTTATGTTGGCTTCATTAAATATGTTGGGCAGGATTCCATCCTTCTTGATGTTGTGGAATAATTTCTGCAGGATAGGCACCAGTTCTTCTTTGTAGGTGTGGTAAAATTCAGGTGTGAAACCATCTGGTCTGGGACTTTTCTTTTTAGGAAGGTTTTTTATTGCTGTTTCAATTTCAGTGCTTGTTACTTGTCTGTTCAGGAATTCAATTTCTTCCTGGTTGAGCCTAGGGAGGCTGCGTGTTTCTAAAAATTTGTCCATCTCTTCCACATTTTCCAGTTTGTGTGCATAAAGGTTTTTGTAGTATTCGTAGATTATATCTTGTATCTCCATGGCATCAGTTGTAATTCTCCCTTTTTGTTCCTGATGGAGCTTATTAGAGATTTTCTTTTCTGCTTTTCGTTAGTCTAGCCAAAGGCATGTCAATTTTGTTTATTTTTCAAAGAACCAACTTTTTGTTTTATTAATCTTCTGTATAGTTTTCTTGTCAATTTCATTTAGTTCTGATTTGATCTTATTAATTTCACTTCTTCTGCTGGGTTTCGGGTCCATCTGTTCTTTTTTTTTCCAGGTCTTTGAGTTGATTCATTAGGTTTTCTATTTGTGATTTTTCTGCCTTTTGGACATAGGCATTTATGGAAATAAACTTTCCTCTCAGGACTGCTTTAGCTGTGTCCCACAGATTTTGGTAACTTGTGTATCCTTTGTCATTTAGTTCAAAGAATCTTTTGATTTCCTCATTTATGAAGTAATGGTTCAGCAGAAGGTTGTTTAGTTTTTGTGTAGAAAAGAGAGTTTCTGTTAGGTTTGATTTCTGCTTTTATTCCACTGTGGTCTGAGAAGATACATGGTATGATATCTATTTTTTACATTTTTTGAGACATTCTTTGTGTCCTAGGATATGGTCAATCTTAGAGAATGTCCCATGAGCTGATGAGAAGAATGTATATTTGGTGGTTTGGGGGTAAAATGTCCTGTAAATGTCAGTCAGGTCCATTTTTTCTAGAGTTCTGTTTAAGCCTATTATTTCTTTGTTAATTTTCTGTTTGGAGGATCTGTCCTGTGTGTCAGTGGGGTGTTCCTCTTTTTTAAGATCACTTCACTGTGAAATAAATGGACTATAAAGGGGAAAGGAACACGTGGACTTGTTGGGAAGGTAAGGTAGTAGTCTGAGTTTTTTACGCTGTAGATTTTCTAACAAATGTTGAATTAAAAATGTTGATATTATTTTTCTTATTGTAATTGTCCCTTGATTCATTTATTATTTTCTTAACCTAGTTCAGTGATTTTTCTGGCTCCTAAAAAATATCATGGGTAGGAGATATTGAAAATCTCTTAGTGACATACTCATGGAAAAAAGAAAGAAAGAGAGAGAGAAAGAGAGAGGAAGGAAGAAATTTAGTGTCTTTTAACTTTGTTTATTGTCATGGATAGAAAATATTATGCAACTTGAATATATTAAAATTGAAATTTGCAAAGAAATAGCTTAAAAAGCAGACATTTTTAGAAAATGTTTAAATTACAATGACTGGATTTTACCTAGAAAATTGAAATATGTCTGAGTTGTAATATTTCTATAGCATGAAAATATATTGGCTCTTTTAGCCTCTTTCTTAAAGCTAAGCAGTTTTTGTCTTTAGACTGTTGTTTATGGTCCCATCTGAATTGCTTTGTGACTCACATTCAAGTTGCTGAGATAAAAAAAGAATAAATATATTGCTTTTCATGTAAACTGCCTTCAAAATGGGGCATGGCTACTAGTTCAAAATAGCTGGAACAGATATTTTTATATTTTGCTTACTATATTATAGTTCTATATAAATACCCACAGAACTCTTTAGCAATGTGGTTTTTCTTTGCTAAAACTCTCTGAAATGGAGGACTGTTGTTTAATAGAAAATTAGACATAATTATAGCTTATGTTTCTGTTTCCTGTTATAACTGATAGGAGGAGGAGCGGCTGATTGTAAGCCTACCTTGTGGAGGGTGCAGAGACAATGAGCCACCTAGGATATAAGTAGATTTGAAGTGTCTAATTTTATATTTGTTTTATATTTTTAAAAGTTTCCTTTTCTTTTTCACTTTCAGAGTTTAATGCTATGATCTCTATATTGGAAAATGCCCCCACACAGAGTATGTTTATAGGTAAGGCAATTGTTTACTCAGAATATTGAGATTTGCAACAGACACCATGTTCAATGGCTCCTCAGGGACCACATTTCCTTTTCAGCAGATGTATTATTCCTGTGCCTTTCTCCATTCTAGAAGGCATAGGAGTAGAAACAGTTTCAGGCTATTGTCCTTTCAGGAATTTCATGCCTACCCCAGTACACCCACCTCCCACACTGGAATTTGCTTTCTCCACTCATGGATCCTATCTGGTAGAAGAATGCACAATAATTGGACACTTGTTACTGGGATTCACATCTCAAAACCAAGAGCGCATGGAGAGAATGTAATTGCATGTATCTTTTTAACTCTAATTAGATTAATTAGGTCTCATTATAATCTGCTCAACTGTCTTTCCTATTTAATGACACTCATTTGATATAGCAATATAATTTATATATAATTTATGCTGATCCATTAAAATAATCTTAGTTTTTAAAAATCTTTTTAATGATAATGCACTTATCAGGAAGAGATGTTAGTATGACTCTCATTAATCTCTAACTCAGTGATGTAATTATTGAATAAAAGTTTTAAAAATATTTTATAAAAACTGCTTTTTTATCTCACATGAGCAAATTATAAACATAATTTTCATTCTTTCTAATTAGATAATTTAAAACATTATAATGTTGCTAATTTTTTATATTTTTAATATTCATAGAATCAAAAATGATTCACAAGGTAAACATCTAGAATTTATACTAGTATGATTTTTATGATACCTGAGGAAGAATAAATACACAAATGATTTTAGTTATCTGGTTGGGGAAACAAGTTGGGTCAAGAGGAATATAAGAAGATGGGTAGGAGATGTAGAAAATCTCTTACTTACGTAAGCATGGGCAAACAGAAGAAAGAAAAAGAGAGCGAAAGAGAGAGGAAGGAAAAATGTAAGTAAATTAGGAAGTAGAAAAGAGAAAGAAGATATGTATAAATTTATAAAATTAATTTACTATTTACTTTGATTTTGTAAAAGAAAATACAAATTTCTAAAAGGGAGCAAGAGATCTGAAATATGACAAAATACACCTGTAATTTTAAAAATATCTGATCTTTCAAATACAAATGTAAAAATGATATATAAAATATATATTACATACCAGAAAAATATTTTAAGATGTGTATTTTACATAATGTATTTTGTGTATACATATATACCTGCTATTTGTTTTATATATATGATATATATAAAACATTCCTACTTTATAAATGGGAAAACTGATATTCTGAGTGATGCAGATGCATATTACATAATGCCAGCTTTTTTTCTAATAAGAATAAAATGTTCTCATTGTACTAGATTGAGAAAAATATAATGATAGCATTGTTAAAATTTTTCCTTTAGGAAGTTGTATATATATATATATATATATAAAATTTCTAAACACAGTTAACAAATCTTTTATGTTAATCTTTCAGTTTCTCTAGCAGATATTTAAAGATCTGTACTTTCTCTACATCTTGAAGGTGTATTTTTCCTTTATAGTACCATGCTACTCTTTGTCTTTGGAGTTTTGCCTTTTCTTTTCTCCATACATTCACCTTTGAATGTGAGAGTGAACATAAACATGTTCATACCAGAATTCATCTGAACATTACATTCTACCTGCATAGTGTAAGATTAGACTTTACTCTGTCCCCTGTAGTAATCAATAAGATCATTTCCTATAGAAGTTTGAATTCTGAGTATCTTGAGTTTTTATTAAATCTACTATGTTTCTATTAAATAAAATGGTAACTTCTCTTACCCTTCTTTTAGGATCTTGACACTCTGAATTTATTGAATACCTAAAAGTCTGCAATCCTGAGAATGCTCTACTATCAGTTTTTACTGCAGCTCCCTCTATTTTAAGAACATATTTTCTGAGGAAAATTTGTGTCCTTGACAAATATATCCCCTTGTTACCTAGAAGTTTTAGATTCAGAGTAATTGCAAGAAGTATTAATAATTCAGGCAGGACTGCTAACAATCCAAATCCTTTAGGAATAAAAGTTTAGGTCATCCCACCTGGTAAATAACCATGGCCAGTTAAGGTGCTTGCTGAGAGCAAAGGGAACAGGAAATGGATAGTAGAAGAAGGTAGTTATAAATACTACCTATGACCACATGATCACTAATAGAAATAATAGGACTGTAATTATCTTGAGTATTTTTCCTTATTTTGTTACAAATATGTTTGCATGTATGTGTGTGTGTATATATATATATATATATATATATCTATCTCAAATAACTTTGTTTTCCTTACTTTCTTATCATCTCATCATACAACTGAAGTATTGACTTTCAATCATAGTATTTAAGAAATGTTAAGTCTACATCATAGTATTTAAGTTAAAGAATATCAAGGGGAAGAGTGGACATCACCCAAGGAATTTGCATCCCTTTCTGAGGCAAGGGTTAGTGCATTTTTGGTTGTGTGCAAGATTCTTGTACCATGTAAGGCAGAAGTATGACTTTGTCATTCATTGTCTTTACTTGAAGATTTAGTATGGTTTAAAGAGATGTGTGGGGTGCCAAGTTTATAAGGGATGGACTTTTGATGGTTAATTTTATATGTAAATTTGGTTTTATATGTAAACTAAGTGTATATGTAGGCCAGGCCATAGTACCAGATATTTGATCAAACACTGGTCTGGATGTTGCTCTGAAGATATATTTTTTAGATGAGATGAACATTTAAATCAGTAGGCTTTGAGTAAAGTAAATTATCTTCCTTAATGTAAATGGGCCTTATCTGATTAATTGAGGCCTTAAGAAAGAAAAGATTGATGCCCTTGAGGGAGAGGGAATTTTGCCTGCAGTCTGCCCTTCAGATTCTAGCTGAAAAATCTGCTGTTCTTGGGTCAGGCTGCCACCCTACCCTGCATTGTATATTTTGTAATTCCAGCCTCCACAGTCATGTGAGGCAATTTCTTAAAATAAATTTCTCTTCCTCTTCTCCTCCTCTTCCTCCTCCTCTCTCTCTGTCTCTTTCTCTCTCTCTCTCCCCCCTTCTTTCTTTTTCAGTTGTGTTTCTATATCTTAGCAACAAATACTTTGACACCAAATGAAAAATACAATAATACCATTTGTAAACTCTCAAAAGAAAGGAAAATACTTAGATGTAATTTAACAAAATATGTGCAGGGTTTTCATGTTAAAACTATAAAACATGGTTGAAAGAAATGAAAGAAGACCTATCTAAATGGAAAGACATACAGTGTTCACAAATTGGAAGATTGAGTGGAGTAATCATGTCAATTATCCCTAAATTGATATATAGATTTACCATAGTTCTTACCAAAATATTGAGATACAGGTTTGATAAAATTCCTATAAACTGCAGACAGTATTATTCTAAAATTTATATGGAAAACAATGGAACTAGAAGACCTAAAATGATTTAGAAAAAGAAGAAAGTAGCAAGAGGCAGTCTATCCAATTTCAGGCTAATTGCCCAGCTACAGTAATTAATACAGTGAGGTTTTGGCAGAAGGATAGACATATAGATCAATGAAACAGAACAGAGGATGCAGATAGTCCCAAACACATTTCCAACTGCTTTTGACAAAAATGCAAAAGCAATGTAAGACACATAGTCTTTTCAACAAATTATGCTTGAGCAATTGAACATCCATATACAATAAAATGAATTTCAATGAAATCTCAAAAGTTATAAGAAAGTAAGCTGGATCATGAACAAAAATGTAAAATGCAAAATTATAAAACTTTTAGAACAAAAACTTAGAAAAAATTCTCAGGATCTAGAGCAAGCCAAAGAGTTCTTGGACTTGATATCAAAACCATAGTCCATAAAAGAAAAAGTTAATAATTGGGCTTCATCAACATTAAACCTTTTCCTCTACAAAATAAACTGTTTTTTAATATTGAAAAGAGAATTTGCAGATTGGAAGAAAATATTTGCAAACCACATGTCTAGGCTAGCATCTAGCATATAAAAACAATGCTCAATACTCAACAGTTGAAAAAAAATCCTATTAGAAAATTGGCAAAAAGACAGGGCTATATTATTTACCAAAGAAGACATAGGCAAATAAGCACATGAAAAGATATTTGACATCATTAACTGTTAAGGAAATGTAAGTGAAAACCATAATAACATATCACTGCACACCTATCAGAATGGCTACAATATATAAGAATTATAACACTGAATACTGGAGAGGATCCAGAGAAAGTGACTCACTCATATATTGCTGGTGGCAATATAAAATTGTACAGCCACTATGGAAAACATTTTGACAGTTTCTTACAAAACTAAGCATACAACTACCATATGACACACTATTTCATCCTGGGCATTTATTACGAAGAAATGAAAATTAATGTTCACATAAGAACCTGTTCACAAATGTTCATGTCAACTTTATACATAATAGCCAAAATCTAGAAAACACTCAGATGTCCTTCAGTGGGTAAATGTTTTAAAAAAACCATGGTTTCACAGGGGGAAGGGCAAGATGGCTGACTAGAGACATTACTTGCCATACTCTCCCAGAGAGCAGGAAGGGTTTCAGACAAGGGAGAGGGGAAAGGGGACACAGCTCAGGTGTAGGTCATAAAGAGAAGTGCCAGAGCCCACTGGAGACCAGACCTCACAGAGGACAATTGCAAAGCAGAGAAGGAAGAAGATAAAGAGTAAAAAAGGATAATGGCAAGAATCAAACCCAGAGAGGCTTGGAGTTCAGTGAATGGGTAAGGAGGAATCCCTTTCTCTCTCCCACACTCCTTCAGTCATCAGCAGGCTACCAAGTTACTTGGAAGCTATTCCACTCCATGAGCCCAAACGCTATGGCAACCACAGAATTGTGGGGAGAACCTTCATGATCCCAGAGCTCGCACATTCCATGTGGGGCTCCCCTCCAAGAAGAGTGACCCAAGAAGCTGGTGAGCCAGCCAGCTTTCTCCCATTCAAACTCTTGTCCTTCCCAGTTCCTCCCTGACCCACTACAACTGGGAGAGTAGTTTGAGTTGAGAATTTGGCAAGTCACCGCCTCTTCCCAGCTGGTGCGTCCTTCAGTCTGAGGTTTTCACAGAGAGTGGGGCCCATGTCTATCCCCTCGAAGACCTAAAGTGGACCTGGGTGCCTGATCTGGGAGCTCCCTGCCCACCAGTACTTCTTGGAGACACACACCAGCGGGTTAGACACGCAGGCCAGATCCCATTCCCCCAGGACTGGAGAGGGTTGCTGGGGGACACAAGGGGAGGCTTGGGAGCTGGACTTGATAGGCAAGGGAGCCCACGTGGGTAGAACTGATAGGAGAATATTGTGGGTGTCAGAGATATGGCAATCTGGGAGTGCACCCATCTCCCCCACAAGAAAGCTGCACTGCTGGGCTACAGTGGGTCCTCTATCAGGGAAGATCCGAGCATGTGGCACCATAACAACCAAGTGTAGTGGGTTCAGGTGTCCGGGTTGTCAGGGAATTGCAACGCCTTCCTCACAACCAGCCTTCTTGGTCTGGAGAGTCTGATTTGACCCCACTCCCAGTGGCTTTCCCTGCCAGCTGGGAAATCAACCTGGGAGCCCTGCTGAGGCTCAAAGCTGAACTGTCAAACTACAGAGGATCTTGTAGCAGGGAAGATACCAGGCCATGGCACCATAGTGACCAAGTGTGGAACACTCAGGTGCCTGGGCTTTTGGGGAAGTGTGGCCACTTCCTCATGAGCAGCCTTCCTCATCTGGAGAACCTGTCTTGACCCTCCTCCCAGTGGCTCCACCTAGCCATGGGGAAAACAAATTCTGAGCCCTACCAAGGCTTTGCAAAGCCTTCCAGGCTCACACAACCTGACCATGCCCTGCCTTGCTCCTCCACCCACCTCTGCTGTGGTGGATATCAAGCAATCCCTTGAGAGTAGTAGAGCCCCTCCGAAAGCCTGGGTCATTCAGATGCTCCACTTGAGGGACTATAGTTTATCATAGACACAAAAGAACATCTCTGCAGTTGGCTGTTTCCTGCAAGCATCAACCACTGAAAGGGAGAACAATTCTATAGCTCGTTACAGCATCTACCAACTCAATCGGTAGGGTGGGGCTGATTATTACTCACCAGTATCACACATCATCTTGGAGATTAAGCTGAGGGTCACAATATAATTCTTACTACTAGGAAAGGGTGAAGATAGGAGGCTATAGGCAAGTTAAGGGGACAATGATTTTTAGGAGAGAAACAAAAGTTACAGGCAGCTTGATCTATGAGGGGTCTCCCTTTACCACTGCAGACCTCTGGGCTAATCAGGGAACTGCTCAGAGTCTGTGCAGAGACATTCCACCAGAGAGCAGGTGCAGCAGAGATCTGGTGCCTGCCAATTCCAGCTGTCTGCAACTAATGACATCTTATTCACTCTGGTACATGGAGCCAGGTCCACTCAGAACCTAGCTTCCAGCAGTAGCCTTTGCATCATCCCTACCAGGCTGGGGAGGAAACAGATGCTTCTCTGTGTCATGCCCTGTGACTGGGTGTGAGCATACTTCCTCCCTGAAGTGGGAGCTGAACAGAGGAGGAGCCTCAGACACCACAGGCACCACTTGGGAATCCTGGGACTACTGCCTCAGTGGGTCCTAGTTGTGGGGGAAGAACACTGGCCCACCAGCAGCTCTGGCCCACTAACATAGACCCTGAGCTGATGAGACAAACTCCTGCCTGTGCAAATGGACATCAGCAGTCCACACACTGGTGGAACAGCCCCCTATATGGGAGGCTCTGTCCTCAAAGTCCCCAGAGTGAACTATGAAGCTCCTGCTGTGCCAGAATCTGGGGTTCTGCCCCTGTAGTTCCTGGGTGACAGCCAGGCCTGCTATTCCACCCTTGAGACTCCAGAGCTGTGCCTCATTCCCCGAGACCACACTACTGAGTCCCTGCCACTACCACTGAGCCAGCAGAACCTCCCTGAGGTCCAACACATCAATCAGGACCCCCCACACCTGAGCAGACATCACTCCAGCACTTGGTTCAAGAGAGTCCCCAAGAAAGGAGAATAGGTACCCTGCAATCGTATTAACCCAGAGCCAAGAGAAGAGGAACCAGATGAGAAAAAAACAGCAAAAGAACCCTGGCAACATGAAACAACAAAATAGTTAGACACCCCCAAGAGAACACAATGGAACTACATTAGTGGACTCCACCCAGAAAGAAATTGCCAAAATGACAAAAATGGAATTCAGAACATGGATGGCAAATAAGATGAATGGAATTGAAGAGAAAGTTGAAAAAAAGCAAAAAGAAGCCAAAACAAATTTCAGGAAATAAATGAAAAAAACAACAAAGTCACTAGAGAGCTAGACAACATAAGAAAGTATATAATAGAATTTAAAGAAATGAAAAAGTCACTTAGGAAATTCAAACACATCAGAAAGCTTTAACAACAGGCTAAACCAAGTGGAAAAAAGAATCTAAGAGCTTGAAGACAAAGCTCTCGAGATAACTCAGTCATTCAAAGAGGCAGAGAAGAATATAAAAATGTCTGAGCAATCACTGAGATATAGGACTATGTGAGAGTCAAATCAAAGACTCAATACCATTCACAATAACTACAAAGAAAATAAAATAGAAATATACTTAGCCAAGTAGGTGAAAGATCTCTACAAGTTGAAGTATGAAACTCAGAGGAAAGAAATCTCAGAGGATACAAACAAATGCAAAAACATACTGTGCTCATGGATAGGTAGAATCAACTTGTTAAAATGTCCTTACTGCCCAAAGTTCTTTACAAATTCAATGCAATCCCCATCAAGTTATCAAAATCATACTTCACAGATCTAGAGAAAATAATGCTACAATTTTTTTGGAGCCAGAAAAGAGCCTGAATAGCCAAAGCAATCTTAAGCAAAAACACCAAATCTGGATGCATCACATTACCAAACTTCAAACTATACTACAAAGCTATAGTAACTGAAACAGCAAGGTAGTGGTACAAAAATAGGACATAGACCAATAGAACAGAACAGAGAACCCAGATATAATACCTACAACCAAATGATCTTTAACAAAGCAGACAATAATATACACTGGGGAAAAGAAGCCCTAGTCTATAAATGGTGCTGGGAAAATTGGATAGCCACATGCAAAAGAATGAAACAGGACGCTTACCTCTCACCACTCACAAAAATTAATTCAATACGGATGAAATACTTAGATCTAAGGGACAAAACCATAAGAATTCTATATGAAAATTTCTTCTAGATACCAGCCTAGTGAAAGAATTTATGACTAAGACCCCAATGGCAATCATGGCAACAATAAAAATTAATTAATGGGATTTGAAAACTAAAAAGCTTCTGTGCAGCTAAGGAAACAATCTGTAGAACAAACAGAAAACTTACAGAATGGGAGCAAATATTTGTAAGCTACCCATCTGATAAAAGGCTAATAACCAGAATTTATAAACAACTCAAGCAAATCAGCAAGAAAAAAGCAAACAACCCTATTAAAAAGTGGGGAAAAGACATGAACAGAAGCTATGCAAAAGAAGAAAGGCAAATAGCTAATAAATATATAATCAAGAAATGCATACTACAACCACAATGAGCTATTACCTTACCCCAGTTAGAATGGCTTTTATTAAAAAGTCCAAAAACAGTAGATGCTGGCACAGATTCAGAAAGGCACCCTTATACACTGTTGGTGGGACTGCAAATTAGTACAACCTCTTAGGAAACAGTATGGAGATTTCTCAAAGAACTAAAAGTAGACCTACCACTTGATCCAGCAATCCCATATTGGGTATTTACCCAAAGGAAATGAACAACTTTTCATCAAGCAAACACCTGTGCTGGAATGTTTATTGCAGCACAATTCACAATTGCAAAGATCTGGAATCATCCCAAGTGCCCATCAATTCAGTAGTGGATTAACAAAATGCGGTATATGTATACAATGGAGTACTACTTGGCCATAAAAAGATGAATTAATACCTTTTGCCACGATCTGGATGGAACTGGAGACCATTCTCCTAAGTGAAGTATCACAGCAGTGGAAAAACAAATATCACATGTACTCGATGTTAAATTGGAACCACCTGATGAGCACACAAGTGCACAGAGGGAAGAAAAACTCAATGGAAATCAACCAGGGGGGGAGGGGGAGAAAAACAACCTAATAAGTACTATGAACACTATTTCTATGATAGGCACACCTATAGCCGGGATTCAAACATTACAAAAATGATTCATGTAACCTAGACCATTTTTACCCCTTTAATATTTTGAAACAAACAAACAAAATTTAGCAAAAAAAAACATAAGTCATTCATTGAAATACCAGTTCTCAAAAAAAAAAAAAAAAAAAAAAAAAAAAAAAAAAAAAAAAAAAAAAAAAAAAAAAAAAAAAAAAAAAAAAAAAAAAGAAAAAAGAAAAAGAAAAATAGTACCATGGAATACTACTCACCAACAAAAAGGAATGAGTTATTGATCCATGTAACAACTTAGCTCAATTTCCAGATAATTATGCTGAGTGAAAAAAGTCAAGTCCAAAATGTGTTATATTGTATGATTCTACTTACATAAAATTTTTAAAATGACAAAATTATAAAAATGGAAAACAGATTAGTGGTTGCCAGGTGTGAACCATGGGTAAGGGTAGGAGGACAGTGGGTGTGACTATAAAAGGGAAGCATGAGAGACCTTTTTGGTGATGCAAATAGTCTGTATCTTGACTTTATTAATGCCCATAACCGGCTTATGAAATTGTCCTGTAATTGTGCTATACGTTGCCATTGGTAGAAACTGGATAAAGGACACACGAGATCTGTCTATATTATTTCTTAAAACAATATGTGAAGCTGCAATTATCTCAAAATAAAAGGTTTAAAACAAAAGCTTAACACATTAAAAAATCAAGTTTGCTGTAATCACTGTTGCTATATCATGTCATGTGCTATGAAATTTCTCATAAGCTTCTTTTATACATGAAGCTTTTCTAAATTGAATCAAGTTTAAATGTAGCACTGGAGCTCAATTTTTAAAGAATTCATGGACAATTCTCATCCCTATTTAGGTAAAAATATGCAAATCCTGATTTAAATATTGGGCAAATTTCAATTTTTTTTACGTACTGATTGTTCATGGGAGTATACTTATGCTTCTATGAAGTAACACTGCCAATGTGACATGCAGAGAGGTATATTGCTTGACAAAAAACATGATGCAGGATTTTCAGAATCTTTCTTCTCTCCTATCTTGGATTTTCACTGTGCCTGAAGGCTGTATCTCTTTGGTGAGTTCATCTTGCATAATGTGTCTTTGCTCGGCATGCATATCAACATATCACTCTCTGGTGAAGGTTAAGATTATCTAGGAGGCAGTTTGATGGTGTTCATATGTTGAAAAGAAACACCTCACCTTGAGCATTTTTCAGAAGAATAATGTCAGTATTGAAAAGTAGGTTAAATTTGGTTACAATTTCTGTGACAGTAAAATATTTTAGAGGGTAATGGAGGTTAAACCTCTGCATGACAAATTGAAATGGTAAAATATAATCTCAGGCCTTGATATAATAGAAACTATAAGAAGTATTTTACAAAGTAATATAAGAGTTGTCTAATCAAATTTGCTAGCAATGTATCTACCATATTCATTAATATGAAATTGATAGAGCAGGAATGCATTTAGATATTTCTTCCAAAACAGCAAAAAAATGGTACATTAATTATCTTATCTGTATTCTTCATGTGACATGCTGCATTCATCTTCTTTAACCATTCAATGTGAACTCAAGTTCATACATAATATCCCAACATAATTAGTGGTTTTATTAGAAAGAATTGTGCCTTATGAAGAACTCTAAAATTTTCTTAGCTATTGCCACTTTATTCGACCAGAATTGAAGACTTGTATCATTATCAAGTAGCCTATGACATGATTGTCATCTCCTATTGGATTTCAGTTCAATTCTGGCTATTAGCATTTGGGTGAAGATACACCCTCATGGCTAGAACTTCCTTTATTGAGAATAATGAAGAATCTCAAAGACTTGAAAGTATAAAGGGATTTTCTAATTACTGCCATATAAAGATTTTGCACAAGCTTGGCAAATTACAGAATTCCTCTAATTTCAGATACTTCCTTAGTTATTTGCTTATTCATTGTACAGCTAGCCAGGAGTTCGACATTTTGCTTTACATTAAGAACATCGTTTTTTGATGGTCTAATTTAAGAAAATAATGTCATAAAGTAGGATCTGAGCTCTCTTTCATTATGCAAGGGGAATAATGTCATAGCATCACTTATCTATGGGTTGATAAGTAACACCTCTTTAATTAAAAGAGCTTCAACACTTTGCAATTGCTGTGCTTCATATTGTCATTTTAATGATTGCCATGGGGATTTATGGTTTACATCTTATTTCTATTACTCCAAGAGGTGAAAAGGTTACCACAGTTCTCTTTTCATCATGAAGGAAGACCTATCTTTTGTAGGGTGTGAAATAAATCATGAAAAGGAACAAACCCAAGACTGAACATAGATTATGCATTTAAACCATTTACATTAAAGTCAGATTTTAGATCCAGATGTACAGTGAAGTAATAATGTTTTAAAAATCAGCTGTTAGCTGGCATACTATCCTATAAATGGCCATCTCATTGCTATTACAAAAAGATTGAGGAAGACCTGGACACGTGGCATTCAATCTAAAATTTATCAGAAGATTATAGAAGCTATTTAGGTCATTGGACCTGGATTTCAAATAAAAAATCAATATTACCCAGTTGGTATCCTACAAGAAGGTGCTCAAATGCTATTTTTTCCTCCCATTAATTATACTCCAAATTGAAAGATTTTTTTTTTTTCCATTTTCAAAGCTTAGTTGTCACCATCTTAGATCTGTTTACCTTCATGCTCAGAATCTGTGAAACCCTAGTAACTCTCAGATTTACCCAAGGAAACCCTGAGTATGTCTCTTATTTCAGAGTACCCCTGCACCTGGAGATTTGGGTAATCAAATGTAATTAGATCTTAAATGTAATTTAGAACCCAAATTTATAATCTTTTAAAAAATTTCTATGGAGTGATCAGAATATATTTTCTTATTATTTTTCTCTTTAGCTTTCTTTTCTTTATTAGAAATCCTGCTTTTAAATGCTGGCTCCATTATTTACTACTCTCTGTGACTTGAATTAATCTTTCTACTTCAGTTTGAAAATGGTTTTTTGTGATGATTGTATCATTTAATTTATGTAAAGAAAACAGAACTGTGTTCAACATATTGTGAATTTTAAATATTATTAGCTTTTTTGTAAATATTTTGTAAATATTTTATATTTACAGTTATATTTATAACTGTATGTGTTTATATATATATTAATATATGTATACACATACATATATTTAATGAGTACACCACTTTATCGCACCTTTCTAACTTTCTATAAATATCTACTGAGCAAGTATTATATGGTAAGCATTTTGCCAAATTTCTGGGAATAAAGTAGTAAATTTTTTGGGTTTTTTGGATCCTTAGTAATTAATGGAGAGGACTTAAATTTACTTTTTTTCTATTTCCCCTTTCTCTTGTTGTATATGTTTTGGATTCATTTTTTCTTGGATATTAGAGGGTTTGATCAACTCTGGTGATTTCCTGACCATCATTTCCTATGTAAGAGCAAAATGATAAAATCCATTTGGGAGCTCTGTGTGGATGAGAAGGGCTTGTTGATTGATGAGTTTCACTTGCAGCAACCATGAGCAAATTCATTCGTTTCTTTGGGAGCCACTTAGCCACTACCTTCCCTCCTCTAAATATTAGTATTCTGAAGTCCTTACTTCTAGACTGGTCAGTTTCACTAAGAAAGAATCCTCCAGTCTCCTGCTGGGAGATTAAACATCTATGGTTGCCAGTGGGGAGTTACCAGAGGAAGTAAAGAGAAAATCTCATAATTTTATTTGTACAACTATTAGTAGATTTATCTTTATTCTCCTTTTTCTTTGTCCTGCCCCACCCTCTTTATGGAGTCTTGGGAACCAGATTTGCTGGTTTCATTTGGGCATACACCTTAGCATTCAGTTTTTCAGGTTTGAGAAATGTGGTGACATCACTCACACATGTAGGTTAATAACTTTCTAAATCATTTAAAGTCACATTAACCGGGTGTAAAGAAGATGGAGATATAATTTCATGTGCTTAAATTGTTATGAAAATATGACATATTCCTAAGTTTTAAAAAACACCGTTATAATCTTGCAAATTTATATTAAGACTTATTTCCTACCTCTGTGAAGTTAAAATGTATGAAAGAGGTGAACTTAATTAGAAATAAAAACAATGCAATAAAAAGAAAAGTAGTGTTAATAAAAAGACCAGCAGATCTGTGGAGGGAAAAAAGGAGAGCTTTACTTTCTGAGAAGCAATCTATAGATTGGGGAAGCACATCCTTCAGTATAAGTGGAAGTATGCTCTCCTAAGTACAAAGGGAGTGTCTGGCTTTTATAGGGGAAGTTTCCACCTGGCTTCTCAATCAGGTACGTTTCTGTAAATGAGTGAATTCAAACTTGTTTGGTTCTGATTGGTCAAAATAGTCAAGCTCTGATTGGGTGGTTTTGTAGCCCAAACCAGAAGTCTCTGCTTGATGTTTTCTTTAAGAAACCTGTGGGTGTTGGGAGGAAATTTCAGGGGCAGTTTATCTTGGCTTTGGTTACATGAACCGTTCTGGTTCAACATTGTAAAGCAGGATGTTTATCAAAAACTGCCTTTTCTTAGAATTCAGGGCACATGACAGCTCTCTGTCACCTTGCTATGGCCATTTGGTTCTGCCTTTAATTTTAGAGTGTCTCTTTTAGCCAGAGGAGTCCATCTTGTCTGGAGAGCTTGAGGTCTTATTTGATGGTTTTATTCCACAGTAGAATCAATGATATGGTTCTGTAAACTAAATTAGGACTTTGACTTAAACATATTTTTATGTAAATTCACTAAAAATGGACAAAAATTCCAGATTCTCTGTCAGATAAGGGTTTTGAATTTGAATAACCTTCATACCCCTAGAATGTGTTGGTCAATGATCACCTCTTTAAATTTGCAATCATCTATCTGCTATTCACTTCCACTCTCACTCGTTCTATTTTTTTCTCTAAGGTATGTTTTGTAATATACTATACAAAGTTCTTATTTATTATACTTATTTTTTATTATTCATATTCCACCCTTTCAAATATATAAATATTATAAGGCTTTTCTGTTTACTGATTATCCCAAGTGCTTGATATAGTGCCTGGTATGTAGTAGTTACTTAATATTCATTGAGAAAATAGATTTTTTTTCTATAAATCTCTTTTAAAAAGTAAAGTACTCATAATAATTATAAAATAGGAACAATAGAAGTTGGCCTGTTATTGTTTGTTTTTATAGTTCAAGGAGTTACAAGGGGACAGCAGGTGGTGATTTCTGGGAGTGGTGATGGTATTATTCTGCATCTTGACTGTGACAGTAGTTACTTGAATATCTTTGTCAAAATTTGTGGAACCGTGTACACTCAAAAAGTGAATTTTGCTGTATATAATTAAAAAAATAAATTAAAAAGCATGTCCACCTTCAAAAAGAGCAGCATGCAAATCAATGTTTAAATGCCTCTATGACACAATAAAAAAATAAATATTTGGTCTCTCTCCCCAGTTCCTGGCACAGGGCTTCTAAAACCTTAATAACTTTCTGAGTGACAGGAATAATGGGGGCATCTTTTGTTATAATATTTTGTCGTAGTCCTGGGTTCCCGACACAAGAACATCTAGATCCCTTGGAAATTCTTGCCCGATAGGGATGAAAAGATCATCTCTTGTTATTCATAATAAGCTCCTTTCAGCCACACTTGAGTTTATGCTAATGAGATGACTCTTAGAGAGTGGGCACTGGTTGACAGAGAAAGCTGCCATGTGATTAGAGGACTGGAACTTTCAGTCCCACCCTGGATCTCCTGGAAGGGGAGGGGAGCTACAGATTGAGTTTAGTCAAATGACTGATGATTCGATCAATTATGCCTAGTTAATGCAATTTCCGTAATAACCCTAAACAATGGGATTCAGACAGCTTCTGAATGGGTTGGTGAGCAATGGAGCAATGGAGGGAGACAAGCCTGGGGAAGACACAAAAACTCCACACATCACACTCTGTACCTTGCTATATGCATCTTTTAGCCTTGACTTTTTCTGAGTTGTATCCTTTATAATAAACTGGTAAAAGTAAAGTGTTTCCCTGAGTTTTGTGAGCCATATGGCAAATTAACAAACCTGAAGAGAAGATTGTGGGAACCCCTGATTTATAGTTAGTTGGTCAGAAATACAGGTGACAATTTGGAACTTGTGATTGGTGACAGAAGTGGGGGGCAGTGTTGTGAGACTGAACCTTTACCTTGTGGGGTCTGTGATAGCTCTGGGTAGACAGTGTTGTAATTGAATTGTAGGCCACCCAATTGGTATCCAGTGAGTTGGAGAATTGGTTGGTATGAGAAAAACCACACACTTTTAGTGTTGGAATTCTGTGAATTAAAAAAAAAAAAAAAGCTTTCCTTTTACCTCAAATAATATTTTATGGGGACAAGTTAAAAGAAGGAAAAATAGCATGTGTTTTACTGCTAGTCCCACAAAGTAAGAGAGAATTTGTATATCCCAGATAATGTTTAGGTAAAGCATTTTTCATTACCTGGCCCAAAAGATTTCCTTCTCTCTTTTCTGTGAAGGAGGTGAGCATTGGAAAGTCTGTAACACAATGTTTTTGGACACTTTGCATTGCTACATTTTGTAAATAATTCTTATTAATCACATTTTTGGTTTCTCACAGCAAATTGAAAGAAATCCTTGGCCTAAGTCTGACCTTATGTGCATGGGTTTGTAGAAGCGTGCGATGATGAAAACATAAAAAGTAGACATCTTTGCTGTGCTATGTGAAAGTTAATGAAGAAGCTATAGCTTCAAACCAGTTTTGCTTTTGATGTATTTTTAAGCTTGAAATACTTTTAGATTGAAAAGAAGCAGTAAGTAGAAATGAAAAAAAAAAGGAGACAGTATAATTGAAACTAGATTTTACACATGTACACAGGAGTGGCACATTAGAAATTAGATACATTGTTTTTCTTTTAAACGATGCTGACACAAAGCTTTTGCATGTCTATCTTATGAGTTTTATGAGAGACTCCAGTAGCCTTCAGCTTTTAAAATAGTAGCTGATGTAGAAAAATCATCTTTAAGTCAAAGCATTATATTAAAAAGGGTGAAACATGTAATACTATTTTAATGAAAATTGCTCTAAGTACCTTTTAACAAGACTGGAGAATATATTCTCTATAGTAGAGAAGAAAAAGTAATTAATATGAATGTGTTCTATTTGCCACTTAAAGCTCTAAGCTATTTTAATATTGGGAAAATATTCAAATATAGTCTTGACTAATGAAAGATTCCTTAATCATGATCTAGAATACATATATTACATGTGAGAGTGAGTTATTCCTGAGTTCAAGTACTTACATAACTGACTTCAGTATGTTAATAGGCTTATTGTGGACTACAAACATGATGGACTCCTAAATGCAAAGCAACATCACAGAGATTTAGTAACAGATTAATATGAACAGGGCATTTAATGGCCAGAATATATAGTAATAAATTGCCATAATTATATAAAGAAGATATTACTGACTCATGAACAGTGAAATGTTTTGCAGTAATGGTGAATTATTTCTCCTGATTCATCTTTACTTCTCACCAAAGACATTCACTTTCAGAAAAACTCCCTTGAACAATACTGCAGTATGAAGTTAAAGACAGTGATAGCTGTTCAAAACCAGGAAAATTAACCAATAATTTCGGATTTTTTTAGCTCAAGATCTAGCTATAAATAACCATCACTGACCAAGAGTGATTGAGAATTAAACAAGGAGTTTGTAGTCTTTGGCCCTTTTGTGACTCCAAAGAAGCCAATCTGCATCTAAAGGGCTTGGCAAATTCTCTCCATTAATCCCTAAATTAACAAAAAATCCACTATCAATTGAGAATTCCAGAAAGATTTAATCTATTTAATCTTTTATAGTTCATATAAAATTAATGTATATGATATCAAGTAAAACATCAATGGATGTCTTAAAAACTTTTCTGTTGCTATAACACAGTAACATAGACTGGGTAATTTATAAAGAAAAGAAATTTATTTCTTACAGAACTGGAGGCTGGGGAGTCCAAGAACATGGTGCCTGATTTGGGTGAGGGTCTTCTTGCTATGTTATGCCATGGTGGATGAATGGAAGGCCTAGTGAACATATACAAAGGAGACCACATGAGTGAGCCAAGTTTGCTTTTATAACGACACACTCTGTCAAGAATTTGATCACTCCTATAAGTACTGATCTGCTCCTTAGAGAACTCACTCACTCCCTGGAAAATGGCATTGATCTATTCTTGAGCATTCTACCCTCATGACCCTACCATGTTTTAAAGCTTACACCTTCTAATTCTGTTAAATTGGCAATTAAGTTTCCAGCACATGAACTTTTGGGGGACACATTCAAGCAACAGCAATAAATATTTAGATAGATAGATAGATTAAACTATACAGTTTGTATAGAATTTTAAGAAATTTACGAATGCCTATATAAAATGCACAAATTATTAGGGGTCCATAAAACCAGGGTGAGAAGACCTGGAGTAAAGTTTGCTTCCTTTCAGGTCATGTGTCTTCACTATTTGGTTACTTTTATACCCTCCCTCCCTCCCTCCCTCCCTTCCTTCCTTCTTTCCTTCCTTCCTTCCTTCTCCTCTCCTTCCTTCCTTCCTTCCTTTCTTTTTTCTCTTTTTCGTTTTAAGAAGATTTTACTAAACAGGGAGTTCTTAACCTTCAAACTCTAGATTTCTATATCTCATGTACATAAAATGGTATGTGGGGACATAAATTCATGATCTCAGTTCCTGGCTTTTGTTGAAAGAACTTGAAATAACTGGTCTTTGTTTAGTGATTCAGAAGATGTGGAGAGAGTCTACAACAAATACAGTGGTGTCTTCTATCCTGTAGACAACAGGAATACAATGATAGATTCTATCAAGCAGCTGTGGATAAATAGAGAATTATTACAAATAATGACATCTCATTTGATTGGCACTTTTTATTTTTATAAGTAAATATTTATTTGGAATAATTTTTAAAAAATCACAGCAAATTATAAATTTTAAATAGCTAACTAAAAGCCCTGGCTATGGGAAAAAATATGGCAGTTTCTCAAAAAATTAAAAATAGAACTACCATATGATCCAGCAATCTGTCTTGGATATGTATCCAAAAGAATTGAAATCAGAATCTGGAAGAGGTATCTGTACTCTCATATTCATTGCAGCATTATTCACAATAGCCAAGATATGGAAACAACCCAAGTGTTTATTGACAAATAAATGTATAAAAATTATGGTAGACACATACAATGGAATGTTATTCAGCCTTAAAAGAGAAGGAAATCCTGCCATTTGTGGCAACAAGAATAAACCTGGAAACCATTATGCTAAGTGAAATAAGCCAGTTACAGTAGGACAAGTACCAGATAATTCTATTTACATGAGTTATCTAAATTACTGAAACCTAGGGAAGCAGAGTAGAGTGGTAGTTGCCAAGGGTTTGGGGCAACAGATTTGAGAGGGAAATGGGAAAGTATTTATTGGTCAAAAAGTACAAAGTTTCAATTTGCAAGTTGAATAAGTTCTAGAGATCTGCTGTACATCATAGTAATGTAGTTAATAATACTATATTGTGCCCTTATACTTTTTTTATTTCAGTTTTTTCAGTTTTGCTCTGATTGGCTTGGATGTCAGTTTCCTTTTATTTACTTTCCTTAGTTGAAATTGCTGTGGTGTCAAAATGAGGTGGCTTGCTTTTTATGATAGTATTATTTTGAATATGAACATTTCTTTTTGATATTAGGCAAATTTTATGTTTTCAAGCATTATTTTTGCCCCTAATTTTTTTTTTTGTGTGTGAAAATCAGCCTGTATGTGCCTGGTACTCTGTACATTGGTATATAAAAGCTGAAAGAATGGTATCAGCAGCATTTTACAGTCAGAGAAACAGAGGAAGAATATTTCTAAACAGAAAAATACTCTTAATATTATTAATGTATACAAATTAATGTATATATATATAAAGTATCTTGTCTCAATACTCAAAGCATATATTATATTAAGATACATAAAAATTAATAAATTATTATCTATAGTAAGCATATTATCTCAATACTTCAATTAGTAAATGAAATAGCTGGGTGAATTCAGTCTTGTTCTAGGTTCCATGCCCTTAAACATGATGCCAGGCTGTCTCTAATGACAGTTGTTTAAAGACTGATGATAATTTGGTTTGGCTGAAATATGAGAGAGTGGAAAGAAAGACATATGGTTACTGAAATTTCACATTTCAGTATTTCTCTTGCATTTCCTAATAGTTAATCAATCATTTTTTATAATTAATTTTATCTTCTAATATGTATATTATTTCCCCTTGACCTAGCAGAAAGAAAAAATAGAAAAAGCACACACACATATGCACACACCTCATAATAAAAAAGTTGATTTCCTGTTGCCAGACCATACCTGTCATTTGACCTGGTGACAGAGCAGCATCTAGCGCAGTGCTCAATGCTCACTGTCAGTGCTTTAGCTTATTCTGAAGCCAACTCAAGGATTGCCCATAGTCCACCGATTTGCCCAAATGATCCTTTTCTTTTTGCTAATGTTAAAGAGAAAAATGTAGCATTATTGAGGCAGTTTCTTAAGCCTAATACTTTTCAAATAACTGACTTAAAATTGTTTCATGATAGTATTGGCTCTGTTACCAACTCATATAGGTTTACCTTTTTTATTGATTCATTCATTAATCAATATTTAATGTTTATTAAATGTTAGGCATAATATTATAGGAGCAAGGATTATGGAAGTGAATATAACTAAGTCCCATTATAATATTTGCATGTGCGTTTTAAATTGGTCGACCTTTAAGCAAAATGATCACAGACTCATTGAATCCTCAACTTGAAACAGACTTTTGAGTAGAAACTTGTTCTCAGTTGAAGACTTTCTTTTTTATTTTATGCTATGGTAACTTGAAATCGCTGTTCTTTTCTTCTTATTTAGAATGTTTAAAATATTCTAATCAATAGCTTTTATGTATTAGCACTGTGCATCTGTATTAACGAATAGTAACACTTTTGAGTTCTAAATATAAAATAAATTAATGCCCCATTTTAGGCAAAAAATAAGGGAGTAATGATATGCTAGTTTTAAATCAGGGAACTCATTTGAGGCTTTAAAAGAAAATTGAAATTTTAACAAATGGATCCTAAAATAGCAAGTCTATTAAATCCATACTTGGTTCACACGAATGCATGAAAAGAATTATGGAATAAAATTTAAGAAAGTGTAAGGATGTGAAGAGAAATATCCTTCATCCTGAGTACTGAAAATGGGATGAGTCTGACTTTGTCATAGAAACAATGATCATGCAAAATATAGGCAAAGACTGTGACCAATCAGATAAATTCGATTTGGTGGAGGTCATATGGGAAACCCATTTTGACCTCAGTGTAGGCTGAGTTTTAAAATATAACTTTGTAAACAGTAGGTTTGTTATCTTGCCTGCTTTTTTCATTGCTGTATTCTTAGTGCATAGAACAATAGCAACATAGGTGGTATTCAGTAAATATTTGTTGAATGAATGAAAAAATCATATAAGCAAAGAAATTCATAGACTATTGCTGCAGATATAACTAAATCTGAAGGAATTTTCATTATAAATTTAAATTCTACATTACAAAGAAATGTAAATAGGTACACAGATATAAATAAAGATATAGATATATAATTTTAAAAGTTTCTCATATTCAAACAGACAATAAGATTTACATGACATAGCAATTAGCTACAACAAACTATGGAGCATGTTTTGGAAACTGTAACAATTCTTGCATAGTTTTGTTTTAATGCAGTCTTTTCCTATGAAGAAAGTGATTGCAACACCTTATCAGCCCACAAGTGAAGTTTCAAAAGGGAGATTCTTCTTTATAGTTTGTATGTTTTTGATGGAAAAAAAGAACCATCATTAAATATTATATGAGTGTTATTTAGTTATTGTCATGTGAATCTGAAAATGAGAATTTCATATTTCAGAATTTATCTTCACAGCTGTTATTGTTTAAATCTTTAAACAATGCATGAAAAAATAAAATAAATGAAAGAACATCTTTCCTTCCAGGTGTATCTGTACTCCACTTTAGGTTAAATACCACTACATACTTTGCAAAGCCAGTTTAATAAATAAAGCTGCTTGGCAAAGCTAGATGTTTTCAAATGTTTAATGAGAAAATAGAGTGATAGCTTGCCATTCTGCAGCCTGCTATTTTGGAACCATCGCAACATCATGGCTGCTTCCTATTATCTTTTAATTTTTTAGGGAGGGGATGAAATCCAGGAAAGTACCAGTTCTTACGATAATTTATTTGTTCACTCTAAATTATTTACTCAACAAGCATTTATTTAGTGCTTATGTTTGATATTCTGCCTCAGTACCCCAAAATATTAGCTATCAGAATTTATCCTAAGAAAAAAATATTGAATAGGAATGAAGGTTTAATTTAGGAGTCTATATAATACATTTAAAAAAAGGAAAAAATAAAAACCTGAACATCCTGAAGTTCTAACAAACGTGAATTAATTGAGTGTATTGATATATTGCAAGTTAAATGTCATCATGCCTTAAAAATGATATTGTACACCACGATCGTGCCATCCCTGGGCACAGAAGGGAGATCTGTGAAAGAGCCTACTGAGGAGTGTGTGTCTTCAGAGGCAGATCAGTGTGCCTGAGCAGCAACCCTCCTCCCAAAAGAGGGAAATGCACCCAGCTCAAGCTGTGATCCTGGATAGGGAACCTCCCGGCCCATGTCACAGCCAGGGGAGATCCATCGGCCTGAGGTCCTGCTTGCTGGCAGAAGCCTGGGAGAGGGCACAGAGTAGGGGAGGTTGGAAGGGCAGGGAGACCTGCTCCAGAGTGTGGGTCTAGGACACCCCACCCCCCAAGCCCAGACTTTTCAGCTGAGCTGAGCCATTTCAGCCTCTACTGGCAGCTTTGCACAGAAGCAAAGAACAGAACTTTGACCCCTGCTAACAGCAGTTGTGGAGCCTGAGGGCAGGCTTACCCAACCCAGCCACACCCAGACTCACTCCCAGATCTGCCCCTACTCAAGTGTAGAATAAGGACACACTTGGAAGTCCCAGGGCCCCACCCACCACCCGAGGCACAAGAGGGTCTCTCCAGAGGAACAAGAGTGGGCTACCAGACCCAAAAACAGCACTGCAGCTCACTCCTCCCAGCAAGTGCCACCTACTGACAGGAATGTTATTCTTCACACCCTTTTACTGAATCTCCTGATTCATCATAAAGGGCGTGGTAGAATCTCAACCACAAACACCACCTACTGGCTCAGACACTAAACAGGGCATGTCATTATCCAAATGAAAATCAGAAGGCAAGAAGGAACAACTGATCCAGATGGGAAGGAACCAGCAAAAGAACTCTGGAAGTATGAGACTCAAATGAAAAGCACACCCCCAAAGAGGAACAACAGCTCCTCTTTGACATTAACCAAACTCAGAACACTAAAAGGACAGAAGAATAATTTCAAACATGGATTGTAAGAGAACTCAATGATATGCAAGAAAAAATGGATAACCAACACAAAGAAACCACAAAAATATCCAGGACGTAAAAGAAAAATTCACTAAAGAAATTGAAATATTGAAGAAAAATCAAACCGATCTCCCGGAAATGACGGCCTTATTCAGGGAACTACAAAACACAGTAGAAAACCTTACAAACAGGGTAGATCAAACAGAAGAAAGAATCTCAGAGATTGAAGACAACTCCTTTCAATTAAACAAGTCAGTGACAGAGATCGAGCAGAAAATTAGGAGAAAAGAAATCAGCCTACAAGAAATCTGGGATTATGTGAAAAAACCAAACCTGAGGGTGATAGGGATTCCGGAAGGTGAAGAAGAAAATGCTCAAGGGCTGAATAAGCTATTTCAAGAATTAATAGAGGAAAATTTCCCAGGCCTTGCTAAAACTCTGGATATACAGGTACAAGAAGTTCAATGGACCCCAGGGAGATTCAATGCAAATAGGAAGACAGCACGTCATGCAGTCATTAGATTGACCAAAACATCCACTAAAGGGACCCTTCTACAAGCTGTAAGGAAAAACAAACAAGTAACATACAAAGGAAAGACCATAAGAGTAACTCCAGACTTCTCAACTGAAACCCTGCAAGGAAGAAGAGACTGGGGTCCCAGTCTCACTCTTCTGAAAGAGAATTATGCCCACCCTAGAATCTTGTACCCTGAAAAACTAAGTTTCATATATGAAGGAGAAATAAAGACATTCTCAAATAAGCAAAGACTGAGGGAATTCACCAAGACAAGACCAGCTCTCCAAGAAGTACTGAAAACAGAATTACACAAGGATCAGCACAATAAACACTCATTAATGTAAAACCACTCAAAAGTTAAAGATCAAAGGCTGGATTCCACAATGGCTCAAGAAAGAAAACAAAGCAATAAAATGGAACCCAACAGAATAAACAGTAATTCACCCCACTTATCGGTTCTCTTAATAAATGTGAATGGCTTGAACTCCCCTCTCAAGAGACATAGGCCAGCTGAATGGATAAAAAAACACAGGTCAAGCATCTGCTGTCTCCAGAAAACACATCTAACCTGCAAGGGTGCACTTAGACTCAAAGTAAAGGGGTGGAAATCAATATTTCAAGCAAATGAAAGGCAAAAGAAGGCTGGTGTGGCAGTTTTGATCACAGATAACTTAGTTTTTCAATCAACAAAAGTAATGAAAGACAAAGAGGGTCACTATATAATGGTGAAGGGTACAGTTAACAAGAAACTAACAATTCTAAATATGTATGCACCCAACTTAGGTGCACCCAGATTCATAAAGCAAACTCTACTTGATCTAAACAAATTGATAAACAGCAACACTATAATAGTCAGAGACTTCAACACCCCACTGACAGCACAGGACAGATCCTCCAAACAGAAAATTAACA